>UCOJ01001543.1:0-27183 GCA_900474305.1 Cecidostiba fungosa
ATATAAGTATTAGAAAGAATTGATTGTAAGCAAAAAAAGTTACATTTAACCTCAAAAAGTGAGTCAAATCAGCTTCTGTATAGAATTTTTTATCAATAATAATTAGGACGAATAGAATCATTTAAAGACAATGCATAATCATGATGTAATGTGTGATCATTTATGCAGCTTCTTTAGCAAAGTAAATATCGTGAATAAACAAAAACTAAAAAGTGCATTTATTTTGACTAGGACTTTAACGACGGTACTACCTTAAAGTAAAGTTATGGTTGTTAAAAAATCGTTGAAAATGAAAAACGATGTTGAAAAAAAAAGAGATGAACAACGAATCAGGTGTTCCACGATACACACCAGCTATAGCAGCATCACCCATCACCAGAGCACACCTGCATCGAGTGATCTAGTTTTCACCTCGGACGTCTGTACATACTAGAGACACGCGATGGACCAGTTTTCACCTGATCTGGAGCGCGCGATCGCTTTGTCGGTACTGCTCGTGTCTCTTTAGCGCGCGCTTGAGAGAGAAACAGAAGGGGTCAGCAGCCAATAATGCAGATTCCGAAACGGGACAGACACGAGGAGGAGCAGAAAAAAAAACCTGTCGGCCTCCCCATTATATTCCGCGCGTGCCGCAGAAGAAAAACTGGTCCACGCGCGGGGATGCTGATGTCTCTCAATGCAACAATGACCAGTGGCCAGTTATAGCTGGTTTTGGACCGCGAAATGTGCCTTTTGACTGTATAGCCCTCATCTCGAAGGGAGTAGGATGAATTTTAGGGGAGCCACGCGCTTGTGTATCCTTTATTTACATTTAGCCGTGACTTTTCAATGGAGCCTAATCATTTTGTTTTGACGGAGTTAACTACTTTGAGGAGAGAAACGACTTGTGCGGATGGACCGGACGGGATCAGCCATGCGCGAAAACGCTCGTTGTGGGCTTTGCGGGTATAATTAAAGTTGCGGTTTTTGTTAACTCTCATTTGAGAATATTCATTGTTTTAGTTGTTTTAGCATTGGAATGTTTGTGAATTATTGTGAAACGATTATTGAGCTAGTTTTTTGTTACGTATCGATTACTATAATTGGAGTGAAAACAATTTTTTCGCGTGACAGTATACTTTAAGAACAATATTGAATTTGCAAATAACATAGTTAGAAGAAAGAAGAGTTTAGAATTTTAATTTTTCGAGCAGACAAAGGGTTCTCGGTCCTTAACGAATGAGGCGCCCCTTTCGCTAGTTTTCAGAAACTGGTGCCTTACCCAGATGTCGGTAATGCAGAATCCTACTGCTCGGCTAGAAATAGGAGTAGGTCTCATAGCAACGGTCGATAAGTTCAATACAAATTACTCTTATCGGTCGTTCTAATCCCTTTTTTTTGACTAATTTACCAATAAAAGGTATTATTAAAAAAAAGTTTGTCAAATAATTCACTTATGTACTCTAGAACATTTTTTAAATATAATACGAAGCGATAATGTGAAATAGAAAGTGCATGAAAAAGTTTTCAAGCAACACTTAATTTTCATGTTTCAATGCACACTTATTGTAATTTGCACTGCTGAGCCTTCAAGTAATATTAAGGATTTCTACTTCAACGGTCACTAATAGGAAATAAGATCAGGCATATCTATAGAATCATAAAAAAATATTACATTACATTTCATTAGCGCGGAAATTATTTTACTTTCAAGTGCGCCGAGAATAACAACATTTAACGTGATAATTTTTGTCTAAATAACATGTGGAAAAGAGGTTTGAGTTTTTAAATATTTTATTGATCTTCTGCATTGGCACAAGAGTATTTTCTTTTTCATTTCAACGCTTTCAACACAAAAGCGCAGAAAAATTTACAGCAAGAAGAACTGGTAAATCGATAAGGACGCAAACAAAAAAAAAATTCCAACATCATTAGAATGGCACATCGACGTCGTCCACGCAAATATACAATAGAAAATTAATAATAATAAGGATCCCCGGCTTTTCAAGCTCGCTCGGGCCTCCAAGAGGAGTCGCACATTAATAGGTAGGTGTTGTTCTCCAAGTCAGCTCTCACCACTTGCTATGCCATCCACCGTGACCGTGCCAACCGTGTCCACTGCTGATGTAGATGGGCCAACCGTAGCTCCAGCCACCGTGCCATCCATGACCGTGTCCTGATGATAATCCACCGTGCCAACCGTGTCCGTGTCCTGACCATCCGTGACTATACCTTTGAGAAGTTACATTTTTAGCGTTTTCATACTTGCAGTATCGTAGAATTGGAAAGTATTATATCATATCGCGGTGTGGTGAATTATTTATTGGATAACTGCGTTTATTTCCGTTGCACAATGCGAGATTATTATTGAAATTAAATTCTTACGACTTTTGCCCGCTCATAAATTAGGACTAATCAAATGTGCGTTATATATTTTATTTTATATTATAAAAACTCGATTCGATAATATAGTGAATTATAGAACTATCTTACGATGGCCATCCATGTCCGGACCATCCATGACCATGTCCAGACCATCCGTGACCATAGGACGGCCAGATCCAAGGGCTCCAGCCGTAGCTTCTCTTATCTACTTTCTTATCGTCTGCCTGTTCCAGAGCTTCTTGTGGTCCCTGATGCAGGACATCTTGATTGGCACCGACGTCGTTCGTCTCCGCGGGCTTCGAAATGATCGCCTGGCCCACAGCCAAACCCACCAGCGAGAGGAGCAGCTAATACAAACACAGCCAGAATATTTTAGAACTCCATCACTCGAAAATAAAAGAAAATATACCGAACGTCTTCATCAAGCCGAGCTTACCAGCAGCTTCATTTTCCTATAAAACGTGTGTGTGTGTGAAAAGAAACGCAGTCTTAGCCGACTGATACACTTGCGCCGATCGTCCTGGACTTTTATACCGCGTTCTTCATGCAACTCGTTTCCATCGTTATGGCGAATTCCCGATCCACCGGTATCACACATGTGCCCTCGCGACGAGAGAGTGACAACTCGGTCTCTCTTTCAGCCACTCCCATTACAGAATTGCAAAATCTAGACTAGCCGCAGAGCACCTGCAGCTCACCTCTTACGCATCCGACTTGTTTGTTGTCATGCGTGTATGTGTCGCCCTATACCGGCTCACCGAGAAAAAAATGTAAATAGCATTATAGAAGGAAAAAAGCATCACCGGCTTAGGATTTATACACGACGAGTCCGGATAAAAGGGACAGTAGTATCATAGAGAGAAAACGGGCATCGAACTGTGCGGTAACAAGTGGATCGCGGAAAAGATCGGTATACAAGTATACTGCAATGCTGGAAACGATCGGCCGGTTATCATGACGCGGATGTAAGTGTCGGCAATTAATTAACGATTATTCGGTCGACTCATCGATTCTTCTTTTCTTTCTTTTTGTTTTTTAAGAGACGACGACGACGACGACGACTCGGTCCACCCGCGAATATAATCGGCGTTTCCTGACTTTCTTCGATGCAAAGAAGCGAACGAGGAAGTCCGACATGGCGCCGATTTATCGCGCTGCAGTAGCCTGTCACTGTCCAGCCGTTCATTACGCGATTCCCATCGGCGCTCGCTGCACGATTTTCATTATGTTAGTTGCGCTCGTTTGCGGTGCGCTTCGCCGATTTGGTCGTATTTACCGGTTTTTTTCTCTCTCTCGCGATACACCGGTATCGACTTTTCCAAAATACCGGCGAGCGTGCTTAGAGGAAATTGGGGTAATTTCACGGATATTGAAATATATATCGTGTGATGGATTATGTATACCTATGAGGTAAGCTCTGTTTACGAGCGAGAATTTTCGGTTGAATAATAACAACAACTATCCGGTCGCGCATACACCGAATATCTGGGCTAATTCATCCAATTAGCTTGCAAAATCGGTCTATATAATAAATCTCGCGAGCATCCGTTGAGATTTTTCTCGCGCGCTGACTTGAAAACTGCCTGATTAGTCAAAGTGCAATCAGAGCAAACTGGATTCCCCGACACACACTTAACAGATTCTCTCTCGGTTTTATGGAATAGCAATTAAAAAAGGATGCGCGTGTATCCCCAGGTGCGATTATAACATAGAGCGGCACGCGTTTAACAAATTAATGATTGTTACGGGTTACGTGGAAAAATACTCGCTGTGTGTGACACGAGCGCGATAAAATAGGAAACGCATGGCCGTAAACCCCATTTTTTAAATTGCTGCGTAAGTGCGCGCGGGAATTAATTATATAGCCTTGTCGTGTATCCTGTTTTGGAAATTTGTTTTGTTTATTATACTCCTGAGATACACTTGTTTATAATACTACGATGCTGCACGACAGTTATTGAGAGCAAAATTAATGCAAATTGCTGTTTATCTACTTGTTTATGCTAATTATTTCCTACGCCACAGAGCTTTGAGTGATTTGAAATGGTTATTTTTACAACCGGATAATTTTATACCGAGTTTACAGACGCTGTATGTAATAGAAAGTCGCAGACATAAATGTTCCATACTCTTATCGTGGTATCGTGTAATTTTATCGACGTAAAATTTAACATCAGTCTCTCCCGTTTTAAAAACGAGCCTCTGCAAGTCAAAAGCCTTCAGCATGACATACACCCATTAAAAAAACATTCCAGCGTAGTGCTTACTTAAAAACCAGCTTTTTCAATCGCATCGAACTTTGCAAAACAGAAGAAAAAATTTTTTTTAAAAAACAAAACCTCTCGAGTCATCCTATAATACTTCCCCGGCAAAAAGCCTCCTCTTCAAAGTTTCTTCACACTTTTCCACACTGCAGCAGCAGTAGCAGTAGCAATTACTGCATCGTCGTCACCGCGCCGCGATCTAAAAACATTCAAATTTTTTGCTCAATCTACAGAAATTTCGCGAGTCCTCCTGTATGCGGCGCGATTTCCTTTTTCGCTCTCCGCTGCCTCGCGTTTTTCTCTCTATACACAGCTCGCGTATAGCAGCAACCGCCGCGCGCGAGAAAACGAATGGCTTTCTCCGCTACAGCCGGTTGCTTATACTCTTATACTGTCGTAAGTGAATCCAAAGCCGGCCAATGCGCGAGTATGCAATTTGTCGTTAACGGAAACGTTAGTAGCAACGATTGGATAATATTAAGCCACTGCTACCGGTCATCTTCTTGCGCTGAGATGGACCAAGATCCAAGAGAAAATCGTCATCGCGCTTCGCGGCCGATTGATTACCGGTTAAGACCGCAAGATTCACTTCGTAATGACTGTTAATTATGCGCAACCGATTTTTTCGCTTGCGTGCGAGTGTATATACTTTTACTTAGTACACAGTGGATGATAAGAAATCCACGAGAACGACGAGAGCAGAGAGAGAGAGAGAGTTATAAAACTCGCCACCGCTGAAAGTCGGTTTTTCTACGCTTTTATTACGGTAATAAAGAGACGATGGAAAAAGGACGTCGACTATTGTCACGATCAAGACGTTCGTTCGTTTGTAGCGGAAAGAAAAAGTCTGGATACAAGTGAAATTTTTTTTAGTGGTAATGAATATCCGCTAGTGGTTGGATGCTGGATAGCCGCTTATTTCACTTTTTTTTACGGGATTCTCTACCTCGCGGATTTATCAATCGCGTTAGACACGATTTTATATACATCTCACGAATGTTCGGGAAGTTCAGCCATAGCCTTTCCGAGTACAATCGTTTTAATTTTACTGGCTCTAAAGGTGAATGGCTGCGCTAGTAGTGTATATAGATTGAAGTACTAAAAAATAATCAAACTAAACACAATAATGACCGGCATATGCATAAAATCTAAGAGCCCGATCTTTAAGATTGCCAAATGAACCGGCCGAGAGATAGATAGATATTATCTCCTTCGTGAATTTTTTCCCACAGCCAATACGCAACAAAAACGCATCGGGGATATAAACGTTATAATAAAAAGTCCGCACCTCATTAAGCAATTACAAAGCGAAAAATCATCAGAGAGCCAAATAACTTTCTACACCGACGATTACGATTATTACAAGCGTGGCGAATATAGACTACACGAGAGCTATATATCCTATAAAACAAAAACAATATTATCACAAAGAAAGTCCCTGCAATCCCCAATTACACTTAATTTCAGGAGAAAATTGCGCGTGCGAGCGCTCCGCAGAGAAAAAATTTAAAGCACAAGACGTGTTGTTTCTGGGTCGCGCGTTTGCCAATAATTCATTTTTCCCCTATACACAGTACTGGACTCGCAGCAGCGCATAATGTACACGCGCTGGCGAGGTGTAATTGCAATTTACGAGCAAGCGTATCTAGTTAAGGGAACGCAAAATTTTCGTCGCAGCGCTGCGCAGGTGAGTGGGCGGCCGCGACAGTGTCTCTAAAAAGTTTTTGCGCCAAGACACAGCCGTGCCGCTTCACTTGACTCTAATCAACAGGTGGCTATGCTGGCCGGCGTGCAATTGAAGAGAAACTCTCTTTCTCTCTCTCTTTCTCGCTAGGCGACTCGGGTCCTTTCCGACATTATGCAAAATCCCACCACCCCCTCCGGCCATTGTTTAACGGGCTCTGACGAGCTACGACCTCGTCGCTGCCGACAGTTCGACTGCGGAACTCGGACCAGCCTGACTCGCGATAGATTCGTGCGGAGTGGTTACTAGTATACTTACAGCCTATTGTGAAGTCGAACTTTGGAGTGCGATGACGTTGCGACAAGTGCCTATCGTTGCTTTGCCTTGACAATTAGTTTTATAATCTTTTTGGAGAATATTTTTCTTTTTAGATATAATACGCTACGCTGAGATAAGACTATTTTATACGACTCTGTAGTGCTAAAAAGTATATTATAGACGTGGAATTTAGTGTCGGTCGAAGTTCCGAGTTTAATAGGGAGAGCGAGTAAAGACAAGCAATTGTGCAAGGTGATACTAAAGTTTAGACAAAGTGTGCGCTCGATTGACAAATCGCGTTATTTTCCTCCTCGAACTAACGTGGTTCGACAGTGAGCAAACGTCAGAAATCAGTTGCCATGTGAGATAGAGTTAGTCGGTGTAGGGCTCCATCGAATCATGATACCTCACGCAGCGATGAGACTTCTGATCCTCCTGTGCCTAGGTCGGGCACTTGGGATCACTGTGTACGACGATGGTGTTTTCGGACGCAAGAAATATCCTGTTTTATCGAAGCACAATCCGCAAGACGGCGACGAGAACATGATACGACGCATAGAGGAGGAGATGCTGGCTCTCAACAGATCCGGTGAGCTGCCTCGCGATAAGCGCGCCCTGGGAATACTTCTTCAGGGTTTTATGGAGGCTCTAGGTTACACGGTCTCTCCTATCCAATTAGGTTCTCTACCCAACCCGACCACGGCTGCTCAAATGCCCGCTCCAGCTGCAGCGCCACCAGCCGCTGGAATGAAGCCAGCGCCACCTATGGCTAAGCCTCCGATGATGATGATGATGAAGGCTAACGGCTCTGCACCGCCACCTACTCCTAGGCAGAGGGAGACCGTCAGGTTTACGGGTGTTCTTAACTTTGGCAACAACGTCAATACCTCAAACCTGGTGACTCATCTTGCCCAGTACGAGCAATTGTTTCACGGTAACCGAAGTGCACCGCCTCCAGGGGCTCCAACAGCAGCTCCAGCACCCTCGGGACCACCTCCACCACCGATGCATCCGAGCATAGACCCGCGCTCTAAACCGCTGCCGGAGCCGCTCTTCGTCAAGATCCCGTTACCGATCGTGCCCAACCTGCCGCCACCTCAACCACCCTCACCCATGCCTATAGAGAATACTTATCAAGAGGAGTACACCAAGGATCACGAGGAGGAGTACAAGGGTGAAAACGAGGACTCCGATCGTCAAGGTAACCTGGAAGACGAGGAAAATGGCCACCAGTACAAAGAGGAGTACGAGAACAACCACGAGAAGTACGAGAACAACCAGGAGAAGTACGATGAACCTGAAGATCGAAACTACGAGTACAAGAGTAACGAAGGAAGCCTCGAGACTAACAATCACAACGATGACGATGACGATGACGAACCTGAATCGCCGCCACCGGTGACGACGGTGAAACCGCAGGAGAAGACCACCGAGAAGGAGTACAAGAAGAACGAGAACGTAGTGAACTACAGCGTCGAGAGCAAAGAGATTCACGACCCGAGTGAAGTAGCCGAAGAAGTTCCACTGGTCGGCAGCAAGTTCAACCACGCCATGTACGTCGGTGAGCCCAACTGGAAAAAGGAGCACGAAGACCATTTATATAAACTAGCAGCCGAACGGGAGGCTCAGGCAGAAGCTTTGGCCGAAGAAAATGCCGAGCGGGAAAAGAATAGAGGTCGCGATCACGAGCTAGCGGGCGAGAACAAGGAGTTCCACGCCAGCCGAGAGAAGGAGATCAGCGACAGAAACGAGGAACACGCGGCAAGTTACGAGGAGGATGACGAACGTAGGCAGAAACCTTACTACGATGACGATGACAGAAGTGAGGATCCAGACAAAGAAAGCTACAACGACAGTAGGAATAACAGCGAGGACGAAGAAGAGGATTACGAGCAGGAGACCAAAGTTTCCGAGAGACCATCGTCGTTATCAGAAGCTTCGACCCAGATTCCCAAACAGAAGGAGGAGATCACTACTAAAGCCGATCCTCGTAAGTACGAGACGTACCACGATGACAGACCTCAACAATACAACAAGAACTATTACAACGACGATGAGAAGAAAACGATCCCACCTGTGATCTCGTACACAACCTCGTTGCCGATCAGCTACGACCGAGAGAAGGTTCATCAGGGTGATCCTCTGCGCGACAGCTACGGTCAAAGCCTGGAGAAACCCGGGGGTAAAGTGGACGAACGCGTTGCAGGTTACTTCACCATGTTCAAAAACCCCCAAACCGGGGTCTACGATCCGACGATAATCCAGCAATACAGGAATCCCGTCAGCTCCCCCTACGACAACAGCGACCTCATCAGTGGTTTCCAGAAGGTCCAAAAGGAGTATGGCAGACCCGAGAGCAAGTACGAGGAGTACGAGATCAAAGACGACGACGACTACGGTAGCAACGATGACAGTAGGCCAGAGCACCGAAAACTGTCGGCAGAGGAACTGACACATCCAGGTAAGCTATCCACGACTACCGAGTGCGACTGCAGCAAGGAGACCAGGAGACCCGATGGACATACCGAAGAAGCCAGGAGTGCTGGTCACACTGTGTCCACCAGTCTACCTCCTCCAACCAGACTGGCGGATACTTCGTTAACCTACGGACCGTACTTCTCGACGGTGAACCACCTGTACGATCCTCTCAACGACCAGGGTATCATCGCCAGACTTACATCCTACTCGCCGCCTACGACTCAGAGGTTTGAGACCAGAACTGACTTGGTCCAGAAACCTAGCTTCCCTACTGTCCATAGACAGCATCAACAGACTTACTCGCCATCCGTGGTGACGCTCCCAGATCGCGTCACTGCTCAGAGTATACTGAGAGAGACTGACGTCAAGGAGCTCAGAGCTTGGCCTGCGCCATTCGACTACGTTTACGACAACAGCGAACACAGCGATGTGGTCCACAGAGGAGCACAACATCCCACGAGACAAACGCCGTACGATCCCACCAGAACCGACTGCTATCACCAAGCTCACTCACTGCCACCTGGTAAAAACGCGGACAGGGTCCACAAGATGCTGAGACAAGCGAACAGTGAAAGGTTCGATGTACCTTCTGCTGCTCGTCCTACGAGGAGGCCTGACAACTCGAGGAATAGCAGGAAGGTGAAGCCGGCTGCTCAGCCAACTATGAGAGTCAAGTGAGTTGACTATGTATTTCTATTCAGTATACCGATTAACTATTTGGAAAACTCTATATAAAACTGTATTCTCATTTCCAGCATCTATCCACCAACGACGACGCAGTCGACGGTCTGGGACAGCAGAAAGAATAGGCCATCGAGTACCGAACGACCTGCGGTCAGGCATCACCAGCATCATCGTACCTACCCCTCTAACAATCCAGAAAGTCTCACACCTCATCCAGGTAGTCTACTACGTCCTCCCGTAAGAAATCCCGTCGCGTTCAACAACCAGTTCCTCAGGCGTCAGGACCAGAACCCAAGGCAGTCGAATAGCAGGCAAGTGAGCAGAACGAAACCTACCGCGAAGAAGAAGCAGGTGAAGGACGAGTCGTCGAACTACGTCGAGAAAGACGGTATGCTGATAATACCTGAACCCACGCCATACTACTACAACGAGAGGATCGAGGAATTCACGGATGAGCCGCTGGTCAACGGCGAGAAGGTCAAGATCAAGGAATACAGGAACAGAATAGCATCGGTCAAGGTGTCCGAACTCAAACAGCTGCATCCCGAGGGATCGTCACAAATCGTCCAGTATACGAGGCAGCTCTGAGTGTGACGATTTTCTACTTTGCTGATATACGGTTAATATACTATAGACTATTAAAAGTTACGTCGGTGGTAAGTGTAATAAAAATTAATGAACTGGAATTCTTTACAGAAATCGAAAGCGAGAGACCAACGCGGCGAGCAAGCAGAATAATTTCAGACAAAGTAATGACGCGCTATAGCTAGTCAAGTGACTGCATTGCGAAATCGACGACGCGAAGACTTTATTGTTTTATTAAAATGCAAAATCATGTGAATGATCATTGATTTATAATATATGTATATTTGATTGATTATGATTGATTGAATAAAAGACATTTTAATAATAATAGTACGTTACGAATATTTAGGTATTAAATAATTGGTTAGTATTGGTGCATTCCTTATTGCTATTACTTTTGCTTTTAAATTTCCCGCCAGAATAAAATGCGTAGCGCCATCTGACGTTTTCAATAAAATACAGGCATGTGTACACTTTGTCGGTAACAAGCGCTTGTATCCTAGGATACAACAGGTCGGTAGGTAAGGTAGGTACCTATATAGAACCACCGGCAAAATAATCATTTTGCGTGCATCTGTTTAGTGTGATCGTCTTGTTCTCTGTATATACTTAGTCCTGTTCATTTTACTCCGTTTATTTAACTTTAGTGTCAATTGTTAGTGATAATTTTAAGGTGACATCGTTTAATTCTTCTATTATCTGTTATACAGAAATACGTATAATGGATTTATTCATAAAGCCGGATATGATTGAAATTGAGAACCAACTGCGAGAATTCGGAGTTGGCCGGCGATCTATAAATGATCCTTTTTTTAATCATACGTACAAATATTGCAAAGTTTTTGATCGAAAAGGTGTTACTGTCGAAGATGAAGAAGAACTTTGTCATGAATTGTAAGATCATTCATTGCTCCCCGTTTTATACTGTAAACTTCATCGTTTATAACCTACAAAATAAAATATATATGTTTACCATTTCAGATTAAAGCAATTCAAATGTAATGCCTGCACGGAAACCTTTGATAATCTGCTTGATTATGAATTACATTACCAAGATTCACATCGCTTTGTCTGTGCAGAATGCGACAAATGGAGACCAACTGCTCGACTTTTAGAAATACATATCGAAGAAGTACATGATAGCTTTTTCCAGGTTATGGCTGAGAAGCAACCAATAGTGTGTATTATTTCAGTTTTTCAAGTGTCATTTCTTTGATAAAATTGTACCTAATAATCTAATCGATTTGCAGTATCAGTGCTTTGTATCGGAATGCGATGTCAAATTCAAAGATCCTCTGGAACGTAGAATTCATTGCAGAAAGGTTCATGAGTTTCCAAAAAATTATAGGTTTGATGAGTTGAGTAATAATAATAAATTAAAAAAGAAAGATAGTCAGAAGGAAACACCTATGGAAACAAATGTAACTGAATGCACTGCACAGAAAGAAAAAAAGATATACTTAGGCAAGAATCATCAAAAAACTTTTACAAGAGAAACTTTTGAAATAAAAAAGCCTGCGGTTTCTACTACTGACGATCCAAAACTGGAAAAAAAAATGGCACTGGTTACCATGTTTATACCAAGTCAAGTACAAAAAAAATCGTTTGCAAAAGTTCTTACTAACAACAAGAAAATGGAAAAAAATGTTCTTGAATCGGAAAGTATGATGGATATAGGAGACTCATTACCAAGTATCGAATAATCAACAGTATTCTACATAAGGGAAAGTGGGAAATGGAGCTCTACACAATTTATAAAAACATGTATGTATATAATATAAAAGGTATTTCCATTATTATTATTTTTTGTACAATTCATTGAAGGACGCACTAGCGCCATAATTATCATTATCATTAAATTAAATATATACAATTTGGCACATCACAATAACACGTAAGCGAGCGTAAGCGAGAGAGAAAACGTCGCTAGTAATACTTATTTAAGTTTCCTAATTCTAACTGACTCCGCAGTTCGTACAATCTAACGATACTAACATTAAGCAGTATGTAACAGCGATTTTTATTGATAGAAAATTCCCATCCATTCATCCATCCATGCATCCTTGCATCTCGAGAGATCCTAACGGCCATACAGTAGTTTTGAATTCTCCGCCCTCAATATCGCATTCTCGTATTTTAATCTGTTGTATTCTGCTTCAAGGAAAGCAGCTTTGATGGCGATCTCGTCTTCCTTGGCTCTTCTGGCATCTCTGGACCTCTTGGCAGCCTCGTTGTTCTTTCTCCTTCTCTCCCAGTAAGCGGCGTCTTTATCGTCGCAAGTACTGGTGGGCAACATGGGGCTTTTGCTGATGCGGCGCATCTTGATGTTGGTGCCCTCGTTCGTCCTCTTCACGCAGTCCAGCATTTTGTTACGGAAGTCCGAGTATTTCTCCTTCAACTCCTGGTCGAACATCATGTTCGGGCCCAAGCTGATCGACAATGGATCCTTGGGGTAGGCTTTGAATGGCCTTGGAATCTTCTTGCAGTCATCGGAGACTGTTACGTTTGTTTGTTGGATTTCATGACTTGACGGGGGCGTTGGTATCTGCATCGATGGCACTGGCACTCGACTACTAACTTGCGACAACAGCGTTGGAAGCACCTGTGGAATGTTCATTGGTATCGGAACCGGCATGCTCATCGGGTTCATCGGGATCATCGGGTAAGCCGGATGTGCCTGCATCAGGCCGTTCGAATGATCGTATATTGGCTGGAACCTCGCCTTCTTCGGCGAGTCAGATTCCGATGGCGGAGTCATAACGTATGTGCGGTTCAAGGGACTTTTCCTCTCATGATTGGAGGAAAAGTTCGTCGACTCGTCGTGATGATAATGGTGAGTCAAGGTTTGCTGAGTCTGATCCATCTCGTGATTTGGAGATGGCTGCTGATGTTGATAACTGTGCATGTGTTTGTTATCATTGTTGTTATTGGTTTCATGATGACTTTCCAGGTAAGGTGATCCTCGCAGAGGCGAAAGCATCGGTGGCTCCTTTTCGTAGTCTGATGGAGGACTCGGCGGCATCGATTTTTTGAAAGACAAATCGAGCACTGGCGTTTCGCAAGGCTCGTCGACTGGCTTCTGCGTCGACGTGTTGGTAGAGTAGTCCAGCCCGTGGAGCGACTCCATTGATAGCTTTTCGAACGACTTGGTCATTTTTGTAAATTTTAATTAACCAACTGTAAATAGAAAAGTTATTGATTAGTTTCAGAGTCGAATATGTCATGTTGCTTAATTCTTTTTTAAATAGTGCTAACCGATTTTTACAATTTTCAAAATATACTAAAACTCAAATTCAACTGTCGAAAGTAATATCACTACTATTTTAAACTTTTATAATTTATTTGAATAAATCGTATTTTGCAAATTCAGACAGAAAATATTATTTTGATGAATGTCGGACAAGTTAGGTTTCATCCCAATGTAATCACAATTATTTTATACAAATTTATTCGAACCTAAATTATCGTATACGTAGCAATTCACTTATTTCGCTTATTTCAAATGAAACCTTATTGTCAAACACTACCAAAATTTGAAAAAAAATAAACTACTTCGTTTTTCAAATAATACTATTCGATAGAAGGAAAGGTAGACGCACCTTAACGTTGATAAATCAGCGTGGTAAAAGCACAAAAAAGCACAACACTTAAACGAAAGTTCGTTGATTGTCAAAGATCGTTTGAAGTATTGTAAGTCCTCGACGATCGGTAATCAATGTACACAACACTGTCCACTGACACTCGTTACTACTGGCACTCAAAGTCCGGTTGCTCAAGTAGTGCTCGGCTCGCCGTCTCAAAACCGTTTAAAGATGGAATGGGGTGCTTGGTGCTTATATATCGAGGCAACCCTTGTCTGCTGGGACGTCTCTATGGCGCACGTAGACGAGTGGAGAGGGAAAAATTTGACAGCCGAAGCAAAGTGACCGCCCGCTTGACAGCCGCGGAGTAGGAGGAGCAGCCGAAATAGAAAACGACGGTCTTTTGAGAGAGGGGGAAAAGTGGACAAACAGAACTGAAGTTTGTACCCACGATGCATCTTGAAATTGCAATGTACAATATTTCGATATAATTAAGCGTTTGTTTTGAAAAAGATCGATGCAATCGGTTTGTGTTATAGATTGTTTGTCGAGTTGAATTATGCTTGAATGATTGTAGAATACGCCGCGGACATGAATAGAATACACATTTGGAATCGTTAAACAAAATGTCGCTCTATAGAAACGTCTATTACTATAGAACTGTTTTATTAATCTATTTTGGTTATAACATTTACATGTATATAAACTCTTTTCGGATCGCATAGCACATTTCACATACTCGTTAAAAACTAAAATTCACGAAAAATTGTTGAAAATAAGTTAAAAAGAACTCGATGCTGCGTATCAGTGTTCGGCTGCATCTTAAGGAGGTTCATCTTGTACGTCGCTAGTCAAAATGTGTATACATTTTTTTAGTTTCTTTTTTCATTTTGGTACACGAGATATATTTCATGTAAGACTTATAAAAAGCTAAGTTGTAACAAATAATGATTTTAGATAAAGAAATCGAACTGTTTATACTGAAATAAAATTCAATAGTTTTTGAGGATAAGTGCACATATTTTGTATTAAAATAATTATATATTTTCGTCAAATATTAGTTTTATAATACGAAAACTAGCAATAGAATCTGTTCGTTAAATCAATAAGTATGCGCAAATTAAAACCAAGAAAAGGTGATTCTCAATAAGACACCATGTAAAATTGGTAAAAATACTTTTATACATAAGCTTTTATTTTATACATATCTATTTGTCTGAATATTTGTTCGTGAATCTGTTTGTTAATTCTAAATCAGATGAACCTTCTTAAATTACATTGTTAAATTTATATAAAATACTTATTTCACGATCGAGAATAGACTAAGGTGCGTATATAATTATATTATGTTCTGTATTGTAAATAATAACAGTGCAAAGATGGAGTCTTGTGTATGTATACGTCGCTACGCAATTTACAATTATAATAGAGGTACCGCTAGATTATTATTCGATACGCTATGTTCATTTATTTGTTTTGAATAATTTTGCTGTAAATTCGGGCAGTCGCCAATTCTAGTAATACTTTTCTACGATGGCCACTGTGCAAATTGAAAATCACGTAAAATTTATTCTACATAGAATAAATATCGATTGCGTCGCAATTGTTTACTGGAGAAATGCAAATCCTTTTCGTTAGAATTGTAATATATCTTTCATTTAAATGCTCTAAATTTTTATTACAAGATCGCCTATAACTAGGTTTCATAGAATACTTCCTAGGTGGACAATATATAAAATAGAATTACCGAGCCTTTGAATATTACTGTGCATTAATCCGAGGTTTTACAGAAACCATTATAGTTAATAAATTATATACTTAGGAAATTCTATGAACGTAAATAACACAATTTATGTTCTATATCTGTCTGTGGAACTGTCATCATTCTTGGCTTTATTGTACACAGGTAAGCACGTGCTGTCGTGCAAACTCTTGCTTATACCGAGTACGAAAACGTGTATATACACTCGAATTATTTCGATATTTTTTTTATTACCGAGACGAACTTCTTCGTTTTTACTGCAGACAGCTAGTCTGGAAATTTTAGCTAGATCTGTATCGCTTTTCTAAACACTGCAGGATATCAAGTTTACTCATTCAGTTCATGCGATAAGGTCGACAAAGTTTAAAAGTTTGAATGCACGCGCGTAAGTGGCATATTTACTTGCGATAGAAAAATAGCAAAGAATATGTAATTTTGATATCAGCCAAAGCGACAAGTTGTATCGCTCGGTCCTGTTTCTCCGAAGCACACTTTGTATTATACGCGCGTTATATAATAACTCATAGGATTGAATTTTGACAACATTATCTCTCGTCCATCGCAATTCGTATAATCCACATAAGCAGATTATCTATATAATAATCTAAGATTTCACGTGAACTTTGTAATCTCGTCTATATACAAGTATAACGAGCGAGCGAAGCAGCTCGCCTGTAGGCGAAAAATTCAGCAATGTTGACAGCAAGCGACTAAAAAGTCCATTAAACTCAGCTAATCCGGTGCTTACAAGGCGACAATTTGCGACAGTAAAGTCTCTCCGTGAAGACAATAGCCGGCAATAGTGCAGAGAGAGAGAGAGAGAGAGAGAGAGAGAGAATTTACGCATCGACGGAGAAAATCAAAATCCGGGTAAATTAATCCGGATCCTTTCCCCGGGGGTAGACGGCATCGCACACAGGGCAAAGGCCAAGGAAGCTCGACTTATGAGGAAAAATCCAGTTAGAGGTCGGAACCTTGGCACACTAAATCCTACCCCTGATGCGAGAGCTCAAGGAAAGTAGAGAGAATCGTCGTCACACGTTGTGTGTTGTCATGAGTAGCAGGCTACTACTTACCACCTACGCCTCTGCGGCGACTAAATATACTATTTCTTTCGTTCTCCTCTTAACCCTTTACTCTCTTGTCTTCTGCTCCCCAGCTTGTCTTCTGTAATATTTCAAAGCCTCCGCATGGTTTTCTGCACCGGCGCTGATTTATGGCAACTCGCCGTAGCGTAATCCTCTTCTCTGTCCGGCGGCAGAAGTATCAGCTTCCGGGGTCTATGGAGTATTCGCGAATTTGCGTAAAGCGCCCATAAATTACGGAATAGGTCCGCTGGACGCGCGCACGCTCTGTCTGTATGGCTTGAAATTTGCGAAACTTCGGAACCTGGTCCCAGCTCTCTAACCCTTTTTCTTGAGAACTACAGCTAATCCTGCTTCACCTAGTTATTGTCCTTGGAATCTCCACCTCTGACTACTCTTATACCGATCCCCCCGGTCCACGCCCAGAGTTTCCGCATATAAGCGTGTCCAGGTCTATACCGATCGAACAGCACGTGCCTGTCTGTTCAATTGCTCGGTCAGTTTGTCTTGTCGATTCTTACGTAGCCGAGATAACGGTCCTCAGGCTTATTGTTAATGCCCCGTTCCTCTTAATTTCCCTAATTTCAGGCACTAGACGAGTCAATAACTCACCGGCTTGTAGTCTCTCTCTCTCTCTCTCTGTCTCTACTCTCTCCGCATGGGTTATATTTGGCCAGAGTTTAATACGCTAAGCAGATATATAAGGCGGACCGATAGACTTTCCGCACGTCATCTCGCAATTGGCCGCCTGCCGCTATACAAACTGCTGGGCTGCCTAGTCTCGGCTGTGCTATAAACATATTATTATTTTAGATACAACTAATCCGCTCGTATATACCACCCTGGCTACCGGGAATTTCACTTCCCATCACTGGCCTCCGTATACACCGATCTCTCGAACGCTTATTGCAAAAATCATTTCTTTATATTCTGGTGAATTATTGTTACGTAATAGGATTACGTTTTATGGTAATGATTTCTTTTGTCGCGCGGGTTGAAGGAGTGGCAGGATCGCTGCGTACTAATTATTTACATAAATAAACGACTAATTTAACCTGAAGGGGATCCTGTTGCTAACAACCACGTGGTTTTACAACGCAGTTTTTTTTTCTATTAAAAAAAAGATGTTATAAAATGACACAATTTACATGTTTTGTGCATTAATCGAAGTACCATGCGGATGATAACACCAAAAATAGGGCTAATCGGTATGTTATCTGCAACTTATTTTTTAATTGTTTAAATAATTAAAAGTTAAGTTGCAGATAACATACCGATTAGCCCTATTAATGGCCAGGGAACATGTAAATTTGTGTCATTTTATAAAGTTTAACATCTTTTTTCATGTGCAATATATATGCAAAATTAATATTGGTAAAATTAGGCCTATGTGTCCAATTATACTCAAAATTAATTTTTTCCTTAAAGTTACATAGAAGGCAAACATCTATTTTTGCGGAACCCTCGATTAAAGAAAATTCGCACAATAATACTAGAAACAAAGACTCGCACTTGTATCAGTGAATTTACATATAGATATACTACTCACGCCGATTCCCACAAATATTCTTATATCATTTCACACGAATTAGAATCTCGTGAGCGTCGAAAATTTATAACCGATCGACGGGCGTGCGGTGCGCGTATATAAGAAAAAAAAAAAAATTAGCAACGCGTCACAAAAGAAAAATCCATCATCGCATCACACGCGTCTTATTATGTCGTCCGAGCCTCCGGGCGAATGACGGTAAATTGAGTGCTCTCGCTCACCCGCGCTTTTTCCTTCAAAAAAATAAAAGGGTCGTTCGAAGAACGTATAGGTATACATATAGCCGGTGCCGCCCCTTTTCCCATGCGTATACAAATTTCTGGTCTCTTGTGGCCACATAACCCACATTTCTATGCTGAAATGCCTGCAACCCGTTATTTGCGCTCTTTTCCCTGCCGCAAGGCCACCCGCTTCCATATAGTATATACACAAGGAAAAAAGGACTTTTCCGACATCTGCCCTTGCAACGGATCGCACGATGACGATCTAACGGTATATTATACACGCGCTCTTTCATTGTCGTTGCAGTAGTGCGGCCTTCTCATCATCGTTCACGTGCGATTTTGCGGTTTTTCTTCTGTGTCACCCTTTCGCACGTGGAGACGTGTCAATTAGTAGGCGATTTTGTATTTTTGTGGGAAATCCGAAGGGGATTTATTGCGAGCGGATCCGGTTACGATGTACCGTTACGGAGTCAAGGGTTATTATAGAGATTTTTGGCAGCTTGCTTTTGAAAACGAGATCGTTTGTGAAAATTTTGTAATGTCTACTGGAAACAAATTTATACGTACAAGTATACGGTTTAATAAGAAAATAATTTGCTCCTCTATAGTAATTATCGTATGAAAACTAATGCAGATGTTTAATTACAATCGAATTAAATAATACATATATAAATTAAATATTCGACAAATCGTATAAACTACGCAACTATACGTATATAGCCAACAGTCATCCGTGAAAATTTTCCTCTCGTAAAATCCACTCTTCCAGCGATAGAGATAATAACTTTCGGCAAAAACAAACTTTGACCTTCCCGCGCGGGTGCGCAACGACATTTATCCTGCAACAATACAATATATATATACAGCGCGATATCAACGACAGGTCGAGCCCGTCTTTATCCTATAATGACCAGCGGTGATACGACTGCGTCATGTATGCATTTAGTTGGAAAACAAAATCTTGCACAAGTTTTCCATGGCGTACGTGATCTCTTCCTCGCGCTGACACCTCTCTCTCTCCCTCTCCTTTATTCGCGTTCACACTCTACTACTATACATATATATATTTTCAATTGTGTCCTTTTCTATATATACACACAAACATAAATGTACAAATTGACACACGACTTATCTGTCTTCCGAATTGGCTCATTTTCGAGCGACTATACGAGAGAGCCGTTAGATAAGAGCCATATATATGACTAATCGTCATATATATACTGCACTTTCAAAAGAACGCGGAGAATCTTCTATGCGCATAGTTGCAGTGACGCAAGTCCCCCGCGATTGTGATGCATTAGCCGAAAAATTCCATTGATTGTGTGTCCGTAGTGTGTGTATATAATTATAATATGCGTTCTTGAAATTGTGTAGACACTTGAAAAAAGTACCTATACAGTAGAGACACTTTGAGAGAGTCGAAACAATAGCAGGACCTTTAGTCCGGTATCTGCATCTGCACAGCGGATGGCTGTAAAAATCGTCGTCCGTCTTCTGTCCACAATAAAGTTTATGCATATATAGCCCGAAATAACCAGAGGGAAAGTTTTTACCCGCTCTAAATGTTTATTACACACCGCTGGATCGTCGCCCGACAATTGCCCTTTTTAATAGGACGGCATAATCGATTGATTGTCCTCTCTCGCAACTGCACAGGATATTCGCAACCGATGTATACATACCTCTCGAGACTGAAAGTAGGTATATTTTTCCCCTCCCCGTATAGTTTTATTGTTATACAGAGGGATAGCTTTCGGCGAGGGATATAATATTTATTATTCCATTTCGGAGCTAGACATTTTCGACAAAATTTGTTAAATGCATATAGCTGACCGACGACAGTTTTATATATTCATTTAGCGTAACACAATGCTGTACATAATTAGATGCATTCATGTGCGTGCGGTAATCGTTATTATAGTAAATCAAGTCTGTATAGTCAACGCCTGATTCATCGTAAATAACAACGCGGTCTAGTTATTGTATAACTTCGTTTATATAGTGACCGCAACCGATGTTAAAACGATTATTAGTCATATATTATCAAATTGCGCACACTTGCGATGGATCTTTAAATTTTGAATATAGCGTACACGGATAATACAGACGTGTATAATATAGTGTATATATGTATAGAAACAAACAACCGTCATCAGATCGAAATCTTAAGCGCAAAATAGGACGATGTCTCATATTCCCTAAGCTGCGCGTAATAAAAACAAAACGATATAATAATACTGTTATACCATAAGCGAATGTACCGTTACACGTAGTATAACGACGGAAATTTTTATACGCATGACAGGCTTATAGAGACAAAGCAATATTGCAAAAGAAGTTCGACGTTGTAAAACTCCGACAGGGCGGTCCGAACCTTTTTCGTCATTAGTGCAAAGCTTTCTCGTGTATATACTGTCTCGGCGCGCATTAATGACACAATCTCCTAAAAGAAAATCTCTGCAATTCAAATATACGTATATATAGACTCGATCCGACCTTATTTTACGCAGGGATATTATAAATCCTGTACCTGCTCCACTTTTGCCGAGCGATCTGTCCCGGAGGCTGCATATACCTGTAGACCCTCATCGCATATACCTATATATAGCAAAGCTCTATATAGGGCTATAAACAGCGCCTGTTGCGCAATAAGTGTATCGCTATGTATATTATATATTTGAAAAATCGTTCGTACGCGTAGTATATGAACCACAGTAAGGATGTTTTTCCCTGTGCTTTACAGCGTTTTTTTTTTCTCTCTTTCTCGTGCGAACGGAAGCCCAAACTATATATGTATACAGAAATTGAGAAGAAAAAATCCATCCATCGCGGGAAAATTAATAAATCAGCCGAGCGAGAAAGATATTTCCTGCGACAATCAAATCCTGTGGAGAATAAGATGCGGTCGAGAGAAGCGAAAAAAATAGAAGAAGAGTATCCTGACAGACAAACGGAAGTCATCGCAGATATTCACGGGAGGTCCTCGTGTGTCGCGAGCAACCATTAGCCGGAGACGAGTCTAATGGATATTGGACTCCTTGGAGTTTGAGAATTTTTGAGAAGATGCGAGGGAAAGAAAACGACGATGATGCTTCTGTTGGCGATCGGGAGCACAATCGGTACTAACGATGTGGGTAGGGGCTATATTGAAATTTCAAGTTTTTTTGTATATACGTAAACATTAGAAGGAAAATATGTAACGAATATTTACACGGGGTTTGTTTTGTAAGAGAAGCGCGTCGATTCTGAAATTTGTTTATAACGTTAATAATGGTTAAAAAGTTTACACCCACGCAGTATAATTATAGTCGTTAAACAAAATTCACGAAAATTCAACGAGATTTCTACCTACATAAAATTTTAATTCAAACTAATACACTATAGAATCTTTGCCGTATATTGATACATTATTCACTTATTAAAATATCCATGAAATTTTATTTTACATTTATTTAATTTTAATAAAAATAATATTAGACACATGAATGCATATACAGTCTTTTCTAATATTATTTTACAGCTGCAATATAATTAAACAAAAGGCTTGAAAATCAAGCCAATTCCAACAAAACACAAAAGCATCTCCGACCACCATCATCATCAGTCCACTTTCATCTCAGCAGCACATCTCTCCCTCTCGGTCCACTCCTGCATAGCATCAGCTCGACTTCTCGCACATACTGCCCACTGCGAGTAATTAATTCTTCATTTATCATTCCACAGCGACCACCAACGGGCTCGCGTTTTGCCAACAGAGAGAGAGCACATTCGAGTTTTGCATATATACACTTCCGGCGCAAAGCGCCCACGCCTACCTCGACCGCCCGCGTATATTATACAGTAGCTTCTTTTCTGTATGTGTATATAATACGATATTCCGCAAGCGCAGAATGGACCCCGAGTGAAACGTCTTTTTGCGGCTCTATGAATGGGCTGCGTTCTATATTGTCTGGGGGATCGAATGTGTGTGAGGCGGCGTGATCTTTCTGCGAGTATGACGAATGGTGTCCCGAGAGCGCGAATCTCTCTCCGGGGAGTTATAGCTCTGGCGATTGTTGTTGATAAATTGATTTTAATGGTTTTGATGCGGTGGGAAAGGTGCGCTTGGAATGACTGTTTAAGGGGACCGCTTTATAGTTGGATTTGCTGAAAATTAATAAAATCTTTATAAACTTAAAAATTTTTAAATAAATTTTATAAAGTTTCAACACGAGTGAGCAATAGAGCGAAAATATAATTAAATCAATATGCGTCAGTGCATTATACACTTTTTAAAGTTACGACTATTATTATTGGCTTTTAGTGAATTGAGCTTAGTTTAAACTTTTTCCGAAAGTATCTAGGTATATATCCCAATTTTTTTCAGTTACTACCTACGCTCGAACCATCTCCGGACGATTATAAATACTTAACTCTGATTTTTTTCGCTATATCATAAACATCAGGGATCGCACGTCTGTCTCTCTCGAAATTTCGCCATTACTTTTTCCGCGTCCCACAGCCCACAATAAACGCTTAACTCCGATTTTTTCCTCCGATACACCATAAACCACTGAATACTACGCAGCAATATACCCTTAAGGGAACCACGTCGCAGCAAGAAAAAAAAGGGTCCACTCTCCTCCGCTTACTTTTTTTTTGCATCGCTGGTGTTATGACAGCCACATTTTCTCGGAGGTCTACTTAACTCCGCAGCTTTTTTCTTCGCCGTCCGCGCGCGCAAACATAATAAAACGGAAGCCTTTTACAATATATCCGCCTTATAATTCCAAGGGGTTGTAAACTCGTCACTACACAGGCGGAAAAACTTTTCCCATAGAACCGTAAATCCGGTAGTTTTACGATATGACCATCAGTACACTCCTACAACAAGCAGCTCTCGACTAGACGAGAACAACGCGGTGTCGTCTGCCGATTTTTGCATATATATATAGACAGCGATCGCAAATCGAGCGTGTGCATAAGCATAAGCTTGAGAATAGAGGTGGAAAAGGCCCGTTACCGAGTGTCCGGTTACTAAGCCCTTCGGCAAAGAGTTGTGATGAGAGCAGGCTGCTCCCGTTTCTGTGTGTATGCTGTCCTTGAATTTCGTGTCGCGCGAGCTTTGTTTACGGGAGAGAGAAGCGGTTGGGCTTTTTGCGGCATTGTGACCGAGCGCTCGCGCGAGACAGTTCGCTTGAGAGATCCTGCTGCAGGCCAAACTTTTTCAGAGCACACGGCTTTGGACTCTCTCTCTCTTTCTCTGTGTGTGTATGCGCAGTTATCTTTTCTTTTGGGGAAGTAAACATGCAGATTTGAGGGATTCCCACAGAGATTTAAACTTTGGACATTTACGCCAGTTTTTATAATTGTTTTTCTTTTCTTTTAATTGTAATAAAATTTATTTTTATACGCTAATTATCCTTTTTGTTTATTTGTTGTTTGCTATGCATAATTTAAAAATTGTATCGGCTGCATGTAAATACGTGAATTTCTCAATAATTTTCTTAACTTACTATAATACTGATCAAAAAGTTATGTATTTCAAGAATCGATTTTTTCTCTCGCTGCTCGAAAACTTCAACCAAATTTTTTACAAAAAAATCATTTATAATATTCACAACTATTACGATGAAAAAAAAACCTATACTAACAAGCTATTACAGAAGTCAATCGCATCCATACATAAGAAGTTTCAATAAGTCGATCCTCCCTATATAAACACCACCAGAAAAAACTACGAAGCTCAACACTCTTATCGTTAACTCTTTAATATTACTACCCCCTGATGACTACCCAACTAATTCCATTACCCTTTAACCGGCAGTTGGCAAAAAAAGCACATTTGAAAGTATTAACTCCACAGCTTGGCTACAGCAGTCAAGCAGCTCGCCTTAAAAGGCTTAAGTTGAGTCCGCAAGTCCTCACTTTCCTCTCTCTCTCTCTGTATAGGTATACCTATATATTTATTATACTACCTCGATCCCTCAGCTGCAGCAGCAGCAGCTTTCCGGTTTTTCCCGCAGTAAAAGTCCATCGTCGCAATAAAAACAAAGCAAAAAAAAGGTGCAACATTTTGGGCACATGCGCGTTCGCCGGGCTTTATTGCACTCTACTCTCGCAGCTTAAAAATCAGGTCGGAGTGTGTCTGTGCGTACAGCCGGGCTGTATATACAAAAGCCCAGCGATTATTGCGGAAAACCATAATAAAGCGCAAGCCGGTCTGCGCATAGCTACTCGTAAAAGCTCGTCAGGTATATAGGAACAGGACGTACTTCGCATCCGTTCTCTTGGCCGGTAATAAAATCCCTCCCTCCGCGGAAACCCTTGGCTCGTGCGTTTTTATGGCGTGTGCCGTCGCGTCGGACGAAGCTTTATTACGGGGTCGGATTAAGAGAGGAGCTCGATTATAGTGTTGGATTAACTTCTCGCGTTCGAAGCTTCAGGCAAATGAGTTAACGACTTACTCTCGGGTCGGAGGTCGTCGGAGGATTATAATCCCGGATTAGAAAAATTGTCGTCAACGTGGACGATTTTTTTCTCCTAATTTTTTTTTTCGCTCGAGGCGTTATATTGCCGATGCTATATTGGCCGGATTAGGACGGCTCTTTTATGGTACGGTCGAGCGCGGGAAACAAGCTCTTTTCCAGGCATGCTTCTGAAGTGCATAGTTGTAGTCTAAAACGTGTGATGAAAAAATGTAGTGCGGTATATTAGGCGTTTTTTTTTCTTCGTTTGCTGCGCAGGGGCGGACACTTTTTTTTTTGCAGCTGTAAAATTAATAAATCTTGTTTCAGATTTATTTTCTTCTTTTTTTTCGAAGAGAGAGAGAGTGAGAGTCTTTCGGAAGTTCGTTGCTGCTGGATTTTTTGTAAATTTTAGATTATGAAGTCGATGAACGTTGACCTCCTGTATATCTGTATATAACAATTATCTCTGCCTCCCGCCAACTGATACTCTTCTACGTCTGTTTACCGATGACTCGGCTATACACTCGAAGAAAAAAAATATCCATTGTATATCTATTCATTACACAGAACTACGCCTACACTCGCAAGAATGATGCCATGCATAGCGAAATATGAGTCAGTAGTGCACACACGCGTGTGGGTCATGATGGGAAGGCCGAAAGGGGAGTTGCCGAGTTTTCGGAAAAATCAACTGTAAATGTATATACACCGCTGGCCACGTGCCGCGTTGCGAAAATTCAGTCGCGTGCGGCGATCGCTCGTTCATTTCGAGTTTCCCGCCCCCGTAGACGTATCGCAGCCTCATCTCCATCCCTTTTCAAATTGGGGGAAAGGGTTGGCCAGGTTGCTCTTTGTTGCTTCTCTCATCTAGACGATCAGTTCTGTTTTTGTAGTATCTTATGTACGTGTGATGGAGTTTTGAATTTCCCGCGTGTATACTGTACTTATTTATGCTTCGTTGCGTTATTTATGTGTTATGCTGTTGTAGGCGTGAGAAATCGTATTGTTTTTATTTGAAACGGTGATTTTCTCATACACTGTGAGAATTGTTATGATAAAAATTATGGATGGATTCGCAGGAATCGGGGGCAAAAGGGTGTGATCGGAAATATTCACGTAAATCTACATAAATTTGACTGCGCAGTTATGTCATTTTACAATTTAGAATTTTTATTGAAAAGTTTTTAACGTAGAAAAATATGTATAATATTAGAAAACGATGTACACCGGGTCTATTATTATAAGTATTATTTGTAATTTTCACTTCAAGTTTTGAAAATTCGCAGGCGATCGCACGATAAACAAATTTAAAATAGACCCATAAAGTTCGTATACAATCCAAGCAGAAGCATCGAGTCTGAACAAACAACAACGACGCAAAAATACAATCCAGGAAAAGAGCAAAATAGAAGACCGATTTGGAGAAGAGCTCAGCAGTCTGGGCATAAGGATAATGTTGGTCAGCGTGTCATATGGTCAATAGCCAAAAGAGAGAGAGAGAGAGAGAGGAGATGGACGCTCGCGTTAGAGCGCGGGGGCGGATCCGCGCAGCCGTCGAATATTTCCCATTTCACCGAAATACTCTCCAAGCGCAGATGCGTAAAGCCAGCGCAGGATCAACCCTTCCGTAATAACGTTTTCAGAACCTCGGGGCGCGCGGACCGGACCCCATTGTCCGAAACAGCCGCCGCACCGACGCATTGTGCTCACACTGTGATGCTGCTGATGCACTTCGCCCGCTTCTCTGTGCTAATGTTGGAGAATGCTGCTGCGCGACTATTATAACGGTGCATCATGCAGGAGACCCCCGAATGTGTGTCAAAGGGCTGATGCTCGCGATTTTGCTTATGTGAGTTCTGGTCATCTCTCTGCTGGATGTTCAATTATGAGCGGCGTGGCGAAACCGGATTCGATGCGCATCGAGTTTAACAGGGGCTTCGTGACAGACTGTGGCGGCTTAATTATGATTGAGTTTTCCGATGAATATTTCATTTCGCTCGTATTACACTGAGAACAAAATATAGTAACCGTTACCAAAATTCTACTATAAACTCTAGTGGTATAAGGACACGACTGTATTTTATAGTAATGGTTACTGACAAATTTATAGTAATGATTAGTTAGAATTTCATGATTTCTTTACTATATCCGAATAC
>UCOJ01001544.1:0-27360 GCA_900474305.1 Cecidostiba fungosa
GAGTGATAATCTCCTTTAATAAATCCGTAACACACTTGTGAAATAAAATCGTTCATCATCGTAACCCAAATACACTCATCAATACGATTACCCGTACAAAAAAAAATCCCAGGCGTGTCCTTAACTCTCGTAATCACATTATCCGCCGATCGATCTAATCCCCACCTAACCCCGATTTTTCCCCACATCATCATTATCATCATCATCATCATTGCGGAAGTCATGTCTCCCAACCCCATATACCCAGCACATATTCACACAATATATACCGATACAATGAGCCGCGAAGCAGAACAGCGTCACGCCCTGGACCGTTACGATAATGCGACACTCGAATCGTTCGCCGGCGAACCGCTGATGAACCTTTCGTGATGCTCGAGCTGCTGCTGCCGCTGCCACCGCGACAACTACGTGCGGTTGTGCGTGGATCTGTGCCTTTTTTTGCACGACGGCACCGTTACACACGCTGCTTCTGCTGCTGCTGCTTCTGGGTATATCTGAAAGGTGTAGTGTGATTTTGACTCGAGTCGAGAGAGAGAGAACGTTGTTTTATACGAGTAATTAATCGAGTCGCTTTATCTCTTGAGATTCCGCCTAATCTTGCTAAGTCGAGTATTCCATTACCGAGAGGGAGATACGTGATGGATGTCAGGTGTCGTATAATGGTGAAGTCGTTATTAGTTATACCGCGGGTGACGATAGTTAAATACTTCTTGCTTATTATATTCCAAGGATAAGTAGTCCAACGTTATATACATCTCAATCCTTGTCGTGATCTCGTTCCATCTTCTTCGTAAATAAAGTAGGAGAGCAGAGAGATATGGCAAAAAATTTAGAGCCCATTGTAATGTCATTTCCTTGCGGCGTTGTGACATTCCATTATATTTTCAAGAGGTGCACCTCGAGGAGCTTTTACGGTCAGAAGTAAGAAACTCGTAGTATACACACTAACTGTCGTTCCATTTAGCGAAGTAGACGTAAAAATCCTCGACCACAAAGAACCTCATAGTGGCACACGCTCATATCCATAAAACCAGCTTTTCGGCTGATGCACGAAGCTCGGGAAACAAGTTCTAAAGCCAAGGTCACAGCCGATAAGGGTCTCTTGTACATATATACCTATACTTGCAGCTGATCCATTTTCACTGTCTTCGACGCGTCGATTCGCGGCGTCGACCGCATCCATCATGTGCAGCAGCGGCGATTAAACAACACAAGCGCGATGATCATTGTGCGCCTAGCCATGCGTGGCATATGGGTATGTGCAAGGTCGACCAAGCGTGTGTGTGCCTATTTTTTTCTCTCTTAACGGTTGTGGAGGTTCTTTGTTCGATGCTGATGGTGGGTTGTTGTAGAATTTTTTTATTAATCTTTTCTTTTGAGCTACGATTATTGAAGATAATGCTTTAATTGATTCTGGATGGATTATTGACGATAAGTGCGCTGTACGAATTGAAAACGCTTTTTACGCCTTTATGACAAATTAACTTTTATGACGATGGATTATTGGCTCAATTATATAGCTATTTGCCGTCGATTCGTGCGCTTTTTTTTTGTCGCGAGTTTGTTTAAACCTTGACAAAGACACTCGATTATAACGTGGATTCTGAAACTTCCTCCCGATAGGTTTTATAATATAAAAAAATATACAGAAGAGACCATTACAAAGTAAAATGTATGCGCGCGGATTAATTACTTATGCAACTTTCACTTTTAAAGTCCTTGCGCGAACCGGCGATTTCATTGGGCACACTATCGACTCTCCGCAGTGTGCCTCTCTCGCATACATCCAGATTTCAGGAAGAGATACTGCCGCCACCATCGCGGCAGTTAATAAATCTTCGGCTTCTCTTCGTTTCCCCGACAGCCTTCAAAACAAAATATATGTTATGATTTGGCTATTTAGGAATGTCGTCTTATCGCGCGACACACCGATTTTCCTTTAATACAAGAATAAGATTTAGACAACAATCGAAGCCTTTATTCAAACAAATGACATCCATCACCGAAAGAATGTCTCGAGTGACAGAATTGAAAAGTCCTCCTTGCAGTGGTAAACAGTCTCACGTATTGTCACGAAGGAATTACATAAATTTCCTGTATAGCCCTACTCCGTATCTGACGTCAAAGACACACGTGAAAACGCGACTGATAAGCAACAATACGTAGTACGCAAAATCTATCCAAACAACAGTCTAAGAGACAGAATTAGCGCTACGGCGCCGATCCGTATCTGCAGCAGTGCAAATATTTGAGGTCTATACACACACACACGGGAGTCGGCGCGCTTTTTTCTCTTCCAACGATAAGGAGGCAAGGCAAGAGATACGAATCGGAATTCTTCGAGGCTTCCGAATGTCGGTCGTTCGATTGGAATTTATTTGGATGAGCGATGAGGATCTTTCGTGTGTTTTTGTTTTCTTTTGTATGTACGAGGATGACTTTGATGTGGCTTCTTTATATATATAGATACCTCTCGGTTCCTCATTTGCATATATAAGCTCGACGTATGACTTTCTGCTGGAGAGGTGTGCGGTATCATAATAAAGTTTTGAATTGCGTCATCTAAATTTTTTAGCCGACTCGACAGTCGCGTGGTTCGTTTTTTTTTTGCTTGGCTTGACTTATGTAATTGGCTGTGACGAAGTACACGGGATGCTAATAATCAGCTTTTTGTCCGATGATATTAATTTTTCGTGAGCAAAAAAGGTATTTAGCAACCCGCACGATAGCTGATTTGCATATGTTTGAAATTAATCATCGGTTATTAATATACAAGGTGGGCTATCAATAATAACTCACGAAAGTATAACTCTACACACAAAAGTTTACCGAAAAATCCGCTTCGTTAAGTGCAGCGTATAAAAACTAGGATGAAACCTTCGCGAAATATTTCAAGCGTATCGCTAATAAGTTATGCGGCGTGTATCGTGAGCAGAAATACCGCCAGTGAAATTCGCGCGAGCATAAGTAATGCAGAGAAGAGGCCGAGAGCGATTGTGATAAAGAAGAAGAAAAAAATTAATACGGAGAGCTCGATTCGGTGTCGTCCTTTGAAGCGACTCGCATGCGCGTAACGTATTGCCTCGCGCGCGCCGCGAGATACTTTCATAAGCGGCAATAAATTGCGAGATAATCTCGCGACACTGATTTTTTTCCTTAACGAAGGGACAATGTTTTAAGCGTCATTTTCCACACTTGGGTCTAATGAAAAATCAAGACTATAGGAACTGCTTATATGTATATTTAATTATGAGTCGTACGTAGTTCGGCTAATTGTAGTCTAATTCTTCGCAACAAAATAGAAACGTTTTTACTATTCCCCACGAATAGTTAACTCGACATTTAACACTCGATAAAACCGTGCCTCGAATATTTTTTCATCAAAGCATATACAAGTAAATTCAAATATGCCCAATTAGGATTCCGCGCGCGCGCATCCTTAAAGTGCGCGCGCGAGAAATTCCAGAACTGGAAATCACTCTCGAGTTGCACAAATCGAAACTGAAATCGAAGGCTTTCCCGGAATCCCGACTACTCGGCTAAAAGTAGCTGCGACAAGCGGCCATTTAAAAATGATCAAGGCAGCAGCCTACGCACTGCACACACGCGCGCGACGGGGATGATGAAACGACGCTGTCTGCAGTTTCGCGTTAAGCCGTAAAAAGTGGTTTGGCGTTTCGACAAAAAAAAAAACTGGTCTTGCCTCTCTCTCTCTCTGACGCTGGGTTTTTCATTATCCCTTAAGGATGTTGGTATGGAGCTAAAGGAGCGATTGGATGGATCATAAACGACGATATTTTTTGGCCGGAGGATGAGGTGGGAATTTACGCTGTATGATTCAATTATTGGAGAGAGAAGGACTGCTTTTTTTACGCGTCGATGAACTCGGCGTCCCGGATTAGAATCTTCGTTGAGAGACTGACGTTTCTGAAGATGAATTAATTGAAATTTCAGCCTCGCGATTTTTTTTTTTCAGTGGATCGCTTGTATATGTATATACGGGATACGTCAAAGCTGATGGTATAAGCGCATAAATTATAAATTCAATGGTACAGAGCAAACATTCCATCAGCATAATAACCGGCGATTTATCAAAGGCACGAGAGCCCGCAAATCACGGTGACACTTCTTCGCTCCACTTAAATAAGAAAACTCTCGCTGCATCTAACCTATTAATCCATTCCACAATCGAAACTCCGTTTTCTATACTCCGCGCTAAAGATTTACTGCTCGCGTTCGCATGAAATATCGATGTTTTGCTATTGTTATACACATTATGCTCTCCATCTTATAAATAAAAGTCGCTGCGCGGTAGCAGCAATGTGAAAGGCGGGTATCGGATTCCTCGCATGCAAATTTAGCAAAAGTCGTCGACGTCGCGTCCAGCGGTGCGCGACCAGCTGCTGGGAAGCAATTGCCAGTGGTTTTAGCCGCGTTTAATGGGATTTAAAGGTTCGTAAAGAGGGATTCCGGTTGGCGGTAATGAGCGGACCGATGATTTTTGCGGCTATCCGGATTGAGTTGAGTCGAATTAATTGAAAGCTCAGAGAGCGGAGTGTATTTGATTTGGTGGGGTGAAGGACGAAGAGTTTTATTCGATTTTTGTTAATTGATTTTGCTCGATGCGGTATATGGAGGAAAGCTTTAAATTGTGGCGTTATTTTCTTCTCGTGGCCGAATCGATGGAGAACCAACAAAATTATTTTCAATGACGATAAAAATACTGAGTCGTTTATGAAAATCCAAACTAATGGTCTATTGTTCTGACTGTTATGACTAAATAAATTTACATCTTAGTGTACATTTTTTTCAATTTAGTTTGGCAAAGCCTTCATTTATGATACTGTTGGCATCCCAACTTTTGCTCACGACTGTAGCACACATCAGCGCAGTCGCACAACCGCCCCATAGAGACAGTAGCCTGAGCAACTGCTCCTCTTGACTTTCTCGCATTGCGGTGCGCGACTGCGCTGTGCATCGTCGGCGTTCTATTGGACGCGCGGGGCATCATCAGCGCCATATATATACGCGTGTTTTCTTTGCCGCCACTTGCTTGCTCTCTTCATTTTCTTCGGTCGCCGCCGCCGCCGCCGCCGTCTCTCGATTTCCGTTCTTACTATAGCAGCTACCGTGTGCGGCTTTTATTCGTCCGGTCGGTTTCTTCTTCTTCTTCTTCGACAACGACTCTGCGGCCTTATATGAGCTCAACGGCTAATGGATTTATTTTGTACCAGAGTCGGGGGATGGCCGTTTAGCTACTTGGGATATATATGCGTTTTTTCTTTGTGATAGAGCGGTTTATGGGGGAGATAATGCTTTTAAGAAATGCCGTAGATCGTTAGCGATCGATTCGAGGAGGACATTGAAAACTGACAGTATGTGAAAAGTATTTTTAATGTTATTTCCTTCTTTTTCTGTTCTAGGTGAGTACAACAAAATGTCGACTACAACCCATTCAAGTCACTTGTATACCATAAGCTAGTGAGTAAAAATCTCATGCGTTTCACCAATCGAAATTTCTCTCCGCTTTCAAAATAAAAAAAAACCCGCCAATTCCCCCGTCAGAGAGCGAAAGAAAAGGAAAATCACACCACTAATCAAGTCTCGCGTTATTAATCCATGAACTACTCGGCGGATACCTCTCACCGCCGGCGTATAGCCGTAATAAAACTATACATATATACAGCCGCCGAGCAACGCAACGGCTGTGTTCAGCTTCGCGTAACGCATTCATCGCTTATAAGGAGGAAGGCGCCTTATCCTTACGTAAATTCGTGAGCCGAGGACCACGATGCACTAATTGTTCCAAGGCGCATATATTGCGCAACTCCTACAAGTGCGTGGCGAATGTTTTTTGACAAGGGTATACGAAAGAAAGCGGCGAGTATCGTAATTTATCCGGAGATTTAGATACACGTACGCACCGGTTTGTTTTGATCGGGAAATCGTTCTTTACGCGAAGCTCGAGATTTTCTCTGAAAAGCGCGTTTCGACACCATCACTGCAGTGACGCAAAGTTTGCAACACACACTGTACACGCGCACGTGAGGCGGCATATGTTTCCGATATACTTTCATTGTCATTCTTTTCTCGCCTTTTTTCCTGTATATCGGGACGAACGAGAACCTTTTATTTTTCCGCCGTACTTGCCGACTTGCTCTTTTTTTATTACGTAAGCCTCGAAAAACGCGCCGTTATTTTTTCTTCTTCTCTCGTCGGAAAGCTGCGGGTTTTTGTTCGCGTACATACGAGCGATTATTATCCTCGTGCGACGTCGTCTTTTTTTCTTTCCTTCGAAGAGTCAAATCGGTCAGAAGAGAGACAGGCGGGTTCTGGTGTACTTTTGCGCGGAATAACGCGAGCTTATTATGCATCGGCTTGCGTAATTGCGATCGTGTGTGCCAGTATTTTCGAGGTAGGCGCATTATTATACACCTGCAGCAGTAGCAAGCGGCGGAGGAACTGCTGGAAAAAACGTGGTTATTTAATATCGGTATTTAAATGGACTCTCTGTGCACGCTGTTTCAGTGGTTATGCACTCGAGCTTTCATGAATCCTGTGCGTAACTCTGATCAATTATATTGTATTCGCTGATTTATTTATACATATATAGTTATAAATTAATTGATATGTAAATGCGACACAATTATATTCGTCGATACAGTAGGACACAGTCGTACAATAAATTAAACACACTTTTGAATATTCACGCTATATGTGCATACAACAACGAGGCTGACCTCCAGCTCTATACCAGAAAAATAAGCATCGCCATTACAAGGTAATCATTCAATTTCGCGATAAACATTACTGCACACAGCCTTCGCCGCGCACTACAACTAACCGCGAAAAAAGCGTCTCGCGCGTTTCTATATAATAAACAGACTGCACACGTGTCTAAAACGCGAACGCACTTATACACCCGCGGCTATGTCAAGGCGAGCAGTGTTGTACTATATAAACTCGAACTACATACCCCAACGCGTGGTAACTGTATATATAACGCGCGTCCTTTTTCCGATCGTGATTCTCTGATTTCCAGCGCATGTTCGCCGATTTTTCCAATCGCCTCTGTATATAAGTATACAGACGCTACTCCCCCCTCAGGAAACGCAGATAAATCATTTTCTCCTGCCATTAGAAACTAAAGTCTCTTCCCCCTACTTCGTACCTGCGCGTGTGTGTATACATGCGGTGACCTGGTTGTGTGTGTGTGTCTGTATGTGTAGCAGAAAATCTTTCAATTCATCGAGTCGTCGGCTGAACGAGCTCAAACGAGCCGCTCAATGCGAAAAACGCGAGGGACGAGGATGATGAGATGGAGGTATATTACAGCTTCGCTTCCTTAACGAAGCCTGATTTCGTTGCATGTGTGATGTGTAATAGATACGTATATGCAGAGCTATACTGCTGTAATGATTGTTACTTGATGGGAAAATTGTGTCGCCTGACGTGCTGCTGTCGTCTGTTATTGGGTTATTGGAAATGAGTACGACTGCGATTTTTATTTAAATTCACATTGTTCGCAAGTGGCGAGGCATTATTTTATTGCTCAACTCCAAATTATTTGACGCCAGTACCTAATAACAAAAATTGGTCATCATTATACTGCGAAATACCTGATGTGCGCGCAGAAGAAAAGCTTTCCGTGTGATTATTGGCGTTTAATAAAGCAGTAGTTGTAAAATTCGAAACCTGTTTGAAAAAGGATAATGGCCAAACACGTATACCTACATTCTTCGACCCGCAGCAGCAGCAGCAGCACAACGAGAATTGAACCCGACGCAAAATGCAATTCGCATTAATGACGGAAAGGGTATTGAGCAATGAAGGTGACACAACGATATATTTTGTTTTTAAGAGCTCGCACGATTGTGTGCAGCCTCGATGCAGGCGCGATCGTAAAGGCTGTGTATTGCGTGCGTTTACGATACTTTAACCGGTGTCTCGTGTCATCAGGCCGTAATTTTGATAATTATTTACAAGACGCGAATGTTAAACAACTTTCTGCGGCTTTGCATATTGCGAAAAGATCTAATTCGAGCGTATGGTTTGGGTATGATTTACTGCTGCTGCTGCTGCTGCAGCTGTAACTGCATCGAGAGGTTTCTTTAATGATGCAAAATTGAAAAAGTAATGGGATATCGTGGAGGTTTATGGACTTTGAAATGTGTAATGTCACAACGTCGCTTATTTGGTTAGGATGTGTATATTGTTCTTTCGCTATATCGGATTACGTCAAAATTTGATAAAATACCGATCATTCGAAACGTAGGAGAATAATTTCCGCGGTGCTGACATGAAGAATAGATGATGAATTTCCTAACAAACCGACACAAATCTGTTCTCTAAAGCGAGATTAATTTACAGTCATACAACTATACTCTACTCTAGTCTACATGTGAAAGCAATACCTTCACGTCAATGTTTCCGTCAATAGTATTCAATGAATCGGTCAAGCATAATTAAAACCCGCACATCCTCTTCCAAGTGTGTGCATCGACCTCCCATTAACACCGATATCCTTATACCTCGGCCTATCGGTGTCACTCGGCAAGGACGCCCGCACTCTCTTTCTCCGAACACTTAATTCTCTCGCGAGAGACTCACTCGCGAGACGCGTCGAGGCATATTCCATTAGATCCCGGGCCTTTGATTTATGACGGCCGCTGCGATTTATCGGCACCGCGAGAGGACTTTCACGCCTTTTCTCGACTGGTTTGACGGATATTTTTGTGTATCGGAAAAATATTGATTTTGAGGTTTAGAGGCTATGGTATTCACGATCGCGCGAGATGGGCGATGAAAAACTGATGATGGACTAGTTTTCCTCGGTTGATTGAATTTCGACGAGGCTTATATCATTCTCTTTTTTGTCATTTGTAGGGAAAATGTGTGATTTATATCGGGGGTAATGAGAGATAATTATATGCAGGAGTCTGTAACGATAGCATCGCGTGCGGTTTATACTCATTTCGCGCCTCATTAGACAACCAGGCAACTAAATTTAATTTTTCCTACTTCGTCTCTATTTACAAGAAAAATTTACATATTTCCAGACACAGCTTTTGATTCCATAATTCCATCTAGTTTATACATAGGTATAGTAAATAGTAAAATTTAACCCGGTGTCTGAAAGATTTCGTCTGTGTTTTTCTGTTCGTCGAACAAACTTTGGCCCGGTCTCTTGTCGTGGATGGTGATGAATCGGAACAAGCAACACAGAGACCAGTTGCAAATGCACATGTTTTCTTTCATGGAAACTTGTTCGCATCGCCGCATCAAATGTAAAATGTAAAATTTTATAGGTAAAACGACGACTTGTTTTATGCGACAGGTGCCGGGAAAGCGAGCAACCCATAATCCAGTAATACCGCTGGATCTCGTCAAGCATCGTCATTACGCGTCGATCCTCTGATGCACGATGGCTTTCCTTATACATCATAGAGTGGCAACGCTGCAGTTGCAAATCGTGTCTTCCCCCGTGCATACGCGTTTTCTCCATTTGTCTCTTGCTAATCTTCTTCCTATCTGCTCGTTAAGCACTTTTACGTATGTACGCCGTGCGTGGTATCTTTGAATATTCCCCCCTTCGTGATCGCTTAATGCGAACCTGCTCTGCTCGTCTTATCGCGCTTAAGGATCTCGAGTTTCATCCCGAGACACATTTTTTCCAACTACACTATGCTCTTGCTGCGGCTCTACGAAAACTCTACCGGTATATAACGCTTTTCCGAGGCTCACGATGATTTACGTAAGAGGCGAAGAAGAAATTCACGAGGTCAACCATATTGTAACTTACATATACTTCCTTCCATCACTTTTACTTGCACGAAGGTCCTCGCGAAGAATAATCTCTCGATTTTTTCGCGAAGGAGGATATTGATATGGGATATGTTCGGGGGAATGAAAAAAAAAAAGAAAGCAGAAAAGTGCATTTAAGAGCCGCTGCTCCATTATAGATAAAATCCGCGGGGAGAGCGTCGATAAAGGTGAAACGAGCGCGCCAGGCAAATGACTTGTGGCTGCTGCTCTCACTCTTCCATTAAAGTCGCGTTAATTACGCTAACGCGATAATTCACGTTTTTCCGAATGTGGGGCATTCCACGCCGGAGAGTCACGCGCTGTTCGAGAATTTTTAAAAGAAATTTTTTATATACCTGTATACTTATTTTTTTTTTTGTTCGAGGGGTGAGCGATAAAAAGTTACGCGAAGCGAGATATTTTAATAAATCACGTTCGGAGTCGTAGACGCGACTCGGTCGTATACAATCATTAGTCACGAGATATGTGGTGTCTATATAAGATACTTCATAATTTGTTATTGTGCGTTGCGTAAGCTTCATGAGCGTGTGTCCAAGGTTGTCTCACTACTTAATCATGCAATTGGAGACTTTTTTGACGATGAAAAAATGTCATCTTTATTCTCGCGACGTCTTGAAACGGCTGATCGTCTTTTTAAAGCCCGTATCAAGTTCAAATCTGCAAATCTGTGTGAAATACTAGAATGCGCTTCAGAGGCTGTAACGCGAACCTCTTATAAAATTGGTTTTGATGACATACCAATCAATAATTCATCTGTTAATCAATATTGATACAACGGAGCGATGTCAAACGTACATAAACGCGAAGAGCGCGAAATGCAAATTAAAAAACTTCAATTAATAAAACTCACACACTACTCTTGAGAGAGCGATCTCAACTGAGCCAAACTCCCATTTCGCAATGCCAGATACTCACTTAAAATTCCTCGGCCTATCTCCTCGCTGCAGCGCACCTGTACGGCCCTTGTCAATCATCGTCATCATCATCATCATCATCCCACCAGCAGAGCTCTCGCTTGCATCACCCACAGAATCTCATTTTCCGACTCGAGAGAACCGTCCTCCTCTCCGCTCCGTTCACAGCAGACCTGCAATCCCGTGCAGCCGCAGCGGCGGCAGGATAATAATCAAAAACCCCCGTTCGAATGTCTATGTCGAGTGTATAGCGCGCGAATAAACGAAAGCGCGCGCGCGCGCGTGCAAATGAAGGTCGCGAGGAATGGGATCGAGCGGAAACCTATGCACTGTGTATGTGTGTGTTATATATGACTTCAATCGACGATGTAAATAGGTACCTACGTATACATACAATAAGGGGACGATCTGCGACGTTCGAGGAATCTTAATGAGTGTTCGGGAATGCGACGAGGAGCTTTTCACCGTAATTATTTCGCGCCAAGGGGAAAATGTGATATGGGAAGGAGGGATGTGCACGAGTAGTCCTGATTTGGGCGTGATTTATGCGCTCGAGTGAATTTGGATGTCGTGTTTGCGCGCGGGGAAAAAGTGTATGCGGTTGTTGTATTCTTCGGAGGAGATGAGTTATATGCTCGCGGGCTTGAGCTAGTTACGCGGCATTGATTGGGATTGGAATGAGTTGAATTTAGAAATGGTGAAAGTTGTGGCTCGTTTGTTTACCTGCGGTCGACACAATGTGGGTGAACGTATTGTCTAAACAGTAGCTCCGTATTTGCATATCAAACATTTTTAAAGAAAGAAACACGCCATGGTTATTACACCAATTAAAAACGAATTTCGTCTCGCGCGCATCCCAAACTTCAGAGCGTAACACACTTTGAACACAATGGCCGGCTGATGCGTCCAGTGTTCGCGGAAACGCAAAAACCAAAAGCCATTTCGCTAATTGCCCTCCTTCCCTCTTTTTTTCGACTACAACTCTATACACCTATAACCTCGCAGCGCACTGCTCTCATTTGGCCGTTGTTTTTTCGTCTACAGCAGCAGCAGCAGCAGCAGAGCAGTCAGGCTTTCGCCATAAAACTCGGAAGCGAGCATAGCAGAGCGCGGGCAATTGTAAACTCGCCATTTCACTTTGATTTCGCAAAGCGAGCGCAGCGAAATAGGCGAGAGGCGATATTATAATGAGGATCCGAGTTTTACGAGACGATGTAACTCGAGTTTTATCGATGGATTGCTGCTGGCTCCTCTTTCCTCACCTCGAGGCGCTTTACTGCGACTTTTACGCTCTTGTTATACAGCTGATTGTATTGGGCATTTTGGAAGTGATGGGAATGTGATTGTGAATCTGAGATGCTGCGGCGAATGAATTTTGCAAGTAGCGTTGGGAGAGTAATTAATTTTTGGATGAAAGATTTAAAATTTTCGAAAGTAAAATTTTTAAGGATTTATATGTCAGCTGCGAAAGGAAAGCTCAAGGAACTGTATACTACAACACCGTGTATGCAAATAAAATGTTGTAGCTCATAGCCGATTGATTAGTTTTGTTCGTTTTACTATATGTTTTTTTCATGTTTGTGTATAAAAATGAAAGGAGATGATATATCGAAACTGCCGATGAAAGTAACGCAAAGAAAAAAAAACACTACCGAATACTAGCAGAGTCTGCGAGAACTGGTCGAAAATTAAAAATGAGCGCTCGATGCTAAAACTCTTAATTAAATCCGCATAAATCCTCGGACACAGCACGCCAGCAGCAATAAATTTAAATATTAACACAGATTCTTCGCGGGCTCTAGAATTATTTAAAAACCGTGCGAAACTCTTTTGCTGCCAAAAACGAATTCATTCTCAAATTTTCGAATTAACTATCTCCCGACTAATCGAGACTTTCATCGGCACTTCCTCAGCTTTAAGCAGGTAAACAGGTCTCGACTCTTCTGCCAAGTTTTCGCTTTCTTTCGCTAAATGCACATATTAATGAGTTTACCTGCGGAGCGAATAAGCTGTACGGAATTTTCGAGACTCCAATTCAGTGCTACAGAACCAAAATCTTTAGTATTACCATCAACGTATTATACGCAAAGTTATTTCATTGCGGCGTCCATCAGCGAACAGAGAGCAAACAAATCACCCGTTTCACACGGACTTTTCCCGCATTTCTCTTCCAATTCTCCACTCAAGCTTCAATCAATATAACATCGACGACGCATCTCATCAATACGAAATCAATCCTGGCTCACGCATAGACCCGTCGCTCACCAAATCCACTCCGATTATGATAATCGACTTTCGATAGAATTCGCGCGCGCGCGCCAGCTTTCGATTTTCCCTTGGCTATACTGCGCAGAAAAAAAGTGCCAGCAGCAGCAGCACAATGTCACCGCTCGATCTCTCCCCTTTTGCGTGACGCGTGTGCGCAACGGGTTCTCTATTCTCACGGACCGGCTGCTGTGCTGCTGCTGTTGCACTTGTCGCCATTTTCACTGCCATTCATTTGCGTGCAAATTTAAACGGCTGCAATTTCTCGCTCTGCAAAGGAGGGGAGAGACACTTGGCTGTGTATGTACACAATTGAAAGTTTAGTTTCGGTCTCGGGCATTGTTTTCCAAGAGGAGTAGGAGAGAGATGTATATGCACGCATGTCCTTTTTTAGGGCCTGCATCGGTAAGAGGATGCGTGAGCCGTGCGCGCGAGCGAGGGAAAAGTTATTCGTTTTCCGCGCGCAGAGCATTGTTTACTTTCGGTGTATCGTTTCTGCCTCTTTTTTCTGGCGAGAGGTCTCTTTCAAAATAAAATCGTTTCTCAATTGTATAATGTCCCGTCATTGTTTTTAATTACTGGTCGTATACCTTCGTTTCGCGTTCACGCAGCAGTACACGAAATTGCGATATATATTGTAATGTATGCTGAGAGCTGTATTTCATCCATCCCCAAGAAAACGGCAACTTTATGAAAGTGTATTGGCTTGAACGAAACCGTAATATCTCATTCCCACGTTTTTCGCGAAAAGGATAAAAATTTCCATAGACCAGGAAACCTGCGAAAACCTGATCCGTCGAGAGAAATCCGGTGGCCGGTGCGCGCACTTTCATCGGCGCACGGCGGCGCGACACAAAACCTAAACAACTCCAAAAGCACTATAAGTATACCGCGGCGGCGGCGCGCGACACTACTACGGCCCATTACCCTCGCAATTAAGCATCCAATTAAAGCCCACCGCGGCTAAACAACAAAACCGTCGTGTGTCTCCCCTCGATCTCCATCGATACACAGAAAGAAATAAGACAAAGAATATAAGAAGAGTATAAGGAGCTGCACCGGCTTATCTGTTCACGCTCGAGCGAGCATCTCTCCGCGGATGTATATAAAGAGAGAGAAGACGACGAGCTATATACACCTATATAAGCTTCGATTTATGCCGTGAGTCGGCGCGTGGGATCGAGCGAATAAACAGGATGCGCCTGCGCCCGCTTAGGACGTAATATCAGGCAAGAGGAGAGCTTCTGCAAGGTCGTTGCCACGAGTCGCGTCGCACGGCCGACTGCTCTAGCCTTGAACTTGCCGTATTATATACATATAGTGCGCTGCGGCAGATAGCTTCGGAGCACCTCGACTTCTCTCCTGTGCAGCTGGGAGACTCTGGGGAGTTTTCCGCTAGTGACGGATTTGGACTCGCTGCTGCAAAAGGATGAGATCACGCGCTGCGGCGTTTCGAAGATTAATTTATTGCGCGCGTGATGCCTTTTTCAGCGGAGTCATGATTTTTAATTTTGCCAGAGGAATATTGAGTTTTGAAGTTGCTAATAATCCTGCGTTCTTACGTGGAAGTATGTGGAAACGATTTCCAAACAATTTCATTGTTTACACGTGCATACATTAGCAGATATAGACGCTTTTCAGACGAAGCCTGTTTTAAAATATCGAAATCTCGTGTGGTGAGATGTGAATTATTGCGCTAAGGTCTCATTGAAAGTCCGCGGAATTTCATTTGCGTGTTGGGAGAGTTTAATTCTCACAAATGTCGCTTCGAGTATTCCATTCAATTCTGTACAGCCGCTGCTGCTCTTCCTACTACGCATTGTTTGCGCGTATGCAGAGCTCGAAATGTTCAAGTTTGTTGATTTTGGTTCCCCGGTTTTATTCGATGAATTTTTCATACGTTCGTCGGCAAAAAAAACCTTCATAATCAATCAAAAGTCTCAAAAGCTTTCTTTCAAGCAACTCAAAGCCCCTTTTGAAAACATTTTTTTCTAACGCCTTATTCACTCGCGGAGACTCAAAGCCATCACTCTTGCACGCATCGTTTTTTTTCCATCAAATTACTTTCACACTTCGCACAATGAGCCGCGTTACGAAACTATCCTCCCGCAAGCAGCGCGCGCGCGCGAACAACATACGCGTTTCTCGTCCGCGCCGCTGCCAAGTGCCAATAATCGCGCAAATGAGATGCACAGCTGGAACGCCAGCACACATACTCGCCTCGGGGCGCGACTTTCTATGCATAGTACCTGGCTATACAACAACGCGAAAGAGAGAACTAATAAGCTTAACTTTGACGTGTCTATCACGCGCAGCTGCCAATAAACAGTTCGCCTCGGTTAACCGGTCGATCCTCGTCGTTCGGTTCGTTGAGGCTGATCGTTTCAGCGAGATGTTATCGCGCACGTCTGCTCTTTTCGCCATGTGTGTATACGCTGTAAGCTTGATCCGATGGAATTTATGCGTTATTAGCTCTTGCGAGCTGTGCTGAGAGGATGGAAGGATGGCTGCGAGAGGAGAGATTTGGAAAAGCGTTGTGAATGGGATTTTCATGGGTTTTAAAGGTGAAAACGCTGCGAGAGATGCGCGCTGATTGATGAAAGTGATGGCGATGCCAGATGCTGCTGCTGCTGATGCTCTATTGTGTCAGGCTTTTTATTTGCTTGTGTCTTTTCGTATTATCATGAGAGATTAATGATTTTTTTCTTTCTTTTTCTGTTTCAGGTGAGTAATCTGGCTTTTGCTCCGGCGATTTTTAGTCGACCATCAGTAAGTCTTATGAACCAAAAAGTCGTCCATATAAAATTTTTTATCCATTTTCGTCCAAAAACGTTATTAACTCTCAGTCGTTCGAATACCCTCAGACTTATAAATTTCCTCGCAATCAGCTGACTATAAAAAATCGCACTTCCACGTCTCACCTTCGAAAAGCCCGCATAACACACCGCACCACCTCTCTCTCACTCGCGGGCGTGTTTCTGCTGCCGGTCCCGTTAAATCGAAACGACGAAGAAAAAAAAAATGGAAAGCAGACGCGCGCCCACGCTGCTCCTGCATACAATATAACTCAACGCAGAACGTAAGCGCGGCGCCAAGGGACACGTACAGTCGCGGCTATTGTGTGGCGCATTCTTTGCTTCTATATACTTGGGGATTCCGTTCGCGTGCGCGAGACACGATGTGTCTTGGAAGGAGATGGTATATACTTGTATAGGCAAGTTTGCGCGCGGACTGAGAGTGCTATTTTTTCGTGATTTTTTGCGGTAGGTTGGGAGCGAAATTTATAGTATTTAGGAACGATTACATTATTTATGATTTATATCTATACGAAGATAATCATCGCTTAATGCTGCTAACTCGATTTTTCTTCCGAAATGTTGTCGAGCAACATTACAGAGCGTTTTTATTAATAGTGGAAAGTGTGTTTTTTTTTAACAAGCAGTACAATATTTAAAAGTCCGCATTATCTACACACTCAATGTACCACGACACTTAAAAATCCTCGATATACACATTATTTTAATGTCGCTAATAAACAACCGAGCTCTATCTATTCAGACAAGCTAAGATTTTCAAAAAAATAATTATCTCTCTATGCACACAGAGCTTAATAATTCTCCGCTCCACATAATCCCCCATCCTCTCTCCCCGTGACTAGAGCAAGCTCAACGACGGCGTCCACCTTGCAAATCGTCAACTCGCGCGCGCTGCGATAAGAAATTGATTTTAATAAGCGATATAAACCGCAATCAGTCCCCCAGGCTGTACACGCACATAACGGTACCTCTCCTTATAAAACGCTACACCCTTTTATTTGCCCGAATCACTGCCGATAAGCGTCGAGAAATTTTCTAATCACACGAAGCAGCAATTACGAGCGAGTGCGCGCGTGTCTTGGTGAATTTTCCGCGGTCTGCGTGTGGATTTTGTTTTTTTGCCGTTGAGTTGTTTGGTTTTCGACGTTAACGGGTGCAAAACGTTGAGGCGCGGTGTTACGGTTGATTTTTTCAGTCTTTTATACGCGTCTACGTGTCCGAGGATCGTTACGCGTCAGTTTTTATACGTTGCTCGAACTTTACGATATTTATTTAGGAATTTTTTTTAGCAAACCTCGCACTTTCTAAAATCGTTTTTCTTTTTCGATAGAGCACGCCGATTATCCGAAGAATTCTCCTTATATCTTTATCACGAAACAAGCGCCTGGAATACCGCCATTATTGGAATATAGCCCCAGAGCATTTCGCACGACGAAGTGGCGGTTCTAATTCTGGCCAGCAGCCAGTAATTAAAAGCAAACTTTTGTTGTTCCCCGTTTCGTTTGTCTTTCCCACACTCGAAAGACCCTCGTATTTTTTTTCCTATTACTATCTGTGCATGTGGCGAGTAGCCGTTTAGACTGGAATCTTATAGCAAAGCCGCGCGAGAGTAGACGTTAATTCGCGGTTGGCATGATAACTAAATAATTACACGGTGCCGGTAATGGTGCAATTCGGTCGGCAAAATCGCCGGCTAAACGCGCGCTTTTTGCGTTAATCAAATATAGGTTATGGCCAGTGTAACTTTGTTGTTGTGCTCGTGTAACGACATTTTTATGCCTATAGGGATCGTTGGGATTTCGCAATTGTTGACTTGCTAAGTTAAAGTTTTGTGCAAATAATGATGTAATTCTAAAAGTTGACTCGAGCAATTTGTTGCAAATTATTTGGTCCACGCACAACCTCAAATATTGCATTATTATTATTTTAATCAATCGATGTCATGCCGACAAATGTTTATGAGCTATTTCAAAAACATAGACGACGAAACTTTTCCTTCAGCTGCACCTCAAGTCTGAAATCAGCATACTAACCAACAAAAAAAGAACATCAAATCAATCGCCTCCGCTCACGGTGCCGATCCTAGCGCTTTTATTTCCCCACGCAATTATCGCCCGAGATGCGCGGGAAATTTGAAATTCAAATTTCGCGCCGCGCACGGTAGAGAGAAAAACGAAGACCACTGCAGCACTTTTCTATATCGCGATGAGTCACGCGGCAGCAGCTCGCTCGCGTTTTGCAATTACGCGCGATAACGTCATTTTTCCGCGCGCGCGCGAGTTTACAACCTGCGCATTTTATTTTTCTCAAAAGATAAGGACAAAAAAAAACGTCGATGCTTCGTTTGTTTGGAGAAAGGAATATTTCGCGTCGATAGCGGCAGGGAATTTTGCGAATTTTTCCAGTATGCGTAATTGCGTGGCAGCTGCTTGGCACTTTCTTACACCGTAAGCTGCTGCGGGTGCGAGATTTCGATTTTCCTTTTTTTCTTCTCAATCGCAGTGGTTATGATATTGGCCGCTTTTTCTGCGAAATGGAAAGTTCGACGGATGTCGGCGATTCGTTATTTTCTACAAATAGTTTGGGTGCGTACACAATAAAATGCGCGTGTGTTTTCACTCGCAGTCGTAAAGCGAAACCTGCGGTTGACTTTAGAGCTTCTTGCGCGCGGACTTTCTTATGTAATTAAACACGTGTATAATTTATGTGATTTTCGATAGCATTCGAGCCATACGCGTGAATCTGAATTTTCATCAATCAATAATTTAATTACACACACACTGTACAAGTAAGAGCTGCAAAATTGCGTTAATTTTTTTTTTTTTAAATGCTTCCTCGCTATTAATCGTTTTCCATCGAAAGCTCACTCGAACCAGTTCACCGGAAAGCTAATCACATCTTCTGAAAAAAATACTCCTCAGTTCAGTTTCGCAACACCTCTCGACATCTCGCCCTTGCCAGGAATGCAGACCACGACTCGTTAATCTCGATCTCGATCTCGCGTGCAACTCTCGGTCCATTGTGCAACGGCTCACTGATCGCCGCACGTGCGTAAACTCACACCCGCGATGCAAATACTTCTGCTCAAAGTGTTTCCGAGGAGCCGAGTCACGCATGTAAATTGCTGAGAATTTTTGAGCCTGTGTACATAGATGAAGGTTTTGCAGTTCTGATAATTGAATTGTTTTGATTTATGCAGGAGGGGGAGGTGAAGTTGATGTGGCTATGGCAATGGGTTAATGGGTAGAAAGTATGGATTTGATGTTGGGTGTGCTTATTGTATTGGAAAGTTTACCTTGGCATGATGTTTCTAGGAGGAGATATTGTTTCTTTGATTTATTGCTTCGCAGAAGCTTACGACCTTCCATTTTGAGTAAAATAGTCGTTAATATCACTGGCTATTTCTGCTGTTCTATTCTAAATAGGGTCTGTGACTATTTTTTTCGAAATGGAAGTCAATTGATCCTTATTTACAAAAAAGATTGGTAAAAACATATTTTTTTTAAACTTCTGTTCAATTCCATAAAACAAGGTAAGTCCATCGGCTCGCTCTTAAACCAGCTCTTACGCGTCAGAGCAAAATAAGAGATTCAATAAAATAATCCGAATTTGGATGTCGCATTTATGCGTGTCCTCAAATCCCATTCAGGCGAATGGCGTGTGTGCGTTTGATGGTTCTGCAAGCTATATGTACTGCAATGCAATAAAATTATTTTTACAACTCGCGCGTCTGTTAATTAACTCGAATAATAAAAACCCTGTTCGATTCCCAGGTGGGATGTACGAGTGCAACCCAGAAAATTTTGCCGGGAGGATGGGAGACACAAGGTTGAACATGGGTACAAACACGAATTGGAGACATTGACACCTACAAGTTAATTAATTTCGGTACGGACGAATCAATCCGCAGCTTTTATTTTGTTTCTTCAGAAAAAAACTATTCCTGTTGCAATTCTTCATTAATAATCATCTATCAGTTTAAGAGAACAACCTACTAAGATGCGAATCCAAACATACCTCCTCCCACAACCTAAATCCTCTTCACAAACAAGGGAGCCCCTCACGCAGTTTTCCTGAAAGCCGCCTTCTGTACTGCACTCGAAGAGTCATAAAAATTGCAGTAGCGGCAGCAGCGCAGCACACGTTATCCTCTCGAGGGCGATAAAGTACGTATACGTAGCCGCAGAATCCAGGAAGAAGCGTCGGCTGAAGGCGCTCTTTATTGGCCGCTCGCGCAACGGAAAGTGGAATTGATTTAACGCTCGCGTGTCCACGGGGAGCCGCGAGCAGAACGCAATCCAGTTATGACGGCACGCTCGGCGGCCTCGTCGAGGTTGTTGTTGCAGCCAATGCACACGCTTTAAAGTGTGTGGATATGTGTGGCCGTTATAGAAATGATTTTAATTGATGCAGGCGCGGGGACAATTTTTCTTTTCGATGATTTTGATAGCAAAAAAAATTGTCTCTTAGAAATGCAGTTAATAGAAAATCATAAATGTTAGTCGTGCATATTAGATCTTTAATTCCACCGCGATTGTCCAGCATAGCGTTAGTCGGTACACACTGAAAATATCCCATATGTAAATATTCACACGTTAGTGTTAAATCTGTTCTCTGCCCCCCTCTTCCGTTCCCCCTAGTCGACTAAATGAAATTACACCTTTCTTATTCTTATAACAAAGCATATTTATTGTGTTCATCTGTTCCTTCACCTATACAATAATCCATCACTTACAATAAAATAATTTTTTTATTTTATAAACCTATTCATTCATTTTGTTTCTATTTTCACAAATTTCACATGAACGGGTTCAGAGGGTCGAAGCACCAAATCCGCAATTAACTTTATGTCGGCTAACCGAGTGACAGGTTCTAAGTAAAAATTGTTCAGGATTCTTCCAAGTATCGATTTCAATTCGAGCAGAGCAAACTTTTGACCTGAAAAGTTGTTAAACATATTATATTAGTACGTTTGATGGTTTTTATCTCGGTTTTTATAATGCACTTTTTTGGCCTAAATATGATATTAAAATGACCTATGCAATTGCGAGAACCAGCACTGAATGGTGTGTAGGCGAATGGATGGCGTTTCGAAGAATTTTCTAATAAAAATCTGTCAGGATCAAATTTGTCAGGCTCATCCCAAAAGTTAGGATCTCTGTGAAGGTCGTAGAAGTGGCAGATCACGCCAGATCCACCGGGAACTGTGCCATGTTCTGTAATCAACAAATTATAAAATGTTTTTGGATAAGAGTTACTTGAACGTGAACATTAACTGCGCAAGGTCCATTTTACTTAATTGTAAATCTTCTGATACGTGACGGAAAATAGTCGGCACAGGTGGATAAAGCCTCAAGGATTCTTTGATGCAACGTTCGAGATAATGAAGCTCTTGCACCTCTTTAATACCCAATACGCCATTGTTCTTTTTTAACATTTCATTTACTTCAGTTCTAGCTTTATCCTGTTCAAAAAAATTAAAATTGAATCTGCATTGTAATAAAATAAATAATTATCTATGACAACTAAAAATACCTGAGCATCTTTGTTTTCTGCTAACAAAATCAAGATGAAAGTCATTGCCATTGCAGTCGTATCGTGACCCTAGATTAAGAAAACCGTTCAGTAGCATAAAAACTATTTAAATTATTTTTGAAACCCGTAATAATTAATGTATCCACCTCAAATGTGAATGTATCCACTTCTTCTCTGATTCCTTCGTCATCGATCAAACCGTCTTTTTGGGCTGATAGAAGCAAATCAAGCATAGCCAATCTCTTTTTGCGTCCTAATAATTTTTTTTTGAATAGTGAGAAATTTTTCTTATAATATACCTTACACATGTTAAACTTCATTACCCATGTATACGTCATCATCACTGTCCTTATCGTCTTCGGTAAGCGCTTGTAAATATTTGTTTCCGGTACGATCGTGATATTCTTTACGTTCTTTTAAAACCTTAGTCGAAAATTCATGAAGAGTAGAAAGAGCTTGTTTTCTTTGCCTATTAATAGGTAAGAATGGTGTCAGCTTTAACATCCAGTCGTGTATATATGGCCTGGGCATTCTACGTCATGAAAAATATTAATCATTAATTTAATCCTCGCACGTAAGAATAATACATCGTTTTTAATCACCTGTAAACAGTTATTTCGCCAATTTTATAAATAGCCTGTTTATATTTTTCCATGGTTTTCGTATCCAAAGAGTCTAAAGCAACGCCCATAGCTGATTCTTAAATTACAATTACCGATATTATATCATTTGTATATTTTTATTGTTGAGAATATTTGATTACAAAAGAATTACCACAGATAATGTTCAAAGTAAATCTCGAGCAAAACGGTATAAGACTTTGAACAGATTCTTTGCCATCGCATTGGAGAAACTTTATCAGTTTCTCGCCCTGCTCTTGCGTGATATCCATATATTTCCGTAAAATGTTAAAATGAAAAGCTGGTGTTAAGATTTTTCGTCTATGTCGCCATTTTTCACCTTTAAGTTAAAACAGAAGTCATGAATTTATGTTTTTCGTAATTGTTATGAATAAAAATGAATTGCTCATACCTGAACTTGTTAAAAGACCAGTTCGTAACCAAGGATGCAAATACTTGTATACCCAACCTTTTTCTGTGGATTTTTGACTCGTCAGCAAGATCTGATATAAATTGATTCTAAAATGAAGTATTTCATTTGATTGTGTGTTAAGAAATAAATATACACTTTACCTCTATATCATCTGGATGTCTAATACTATATAGTGCTTCAGTGGTCATCCATACTCTTGTAATCGGATAGTAATCGTTAGAAACTTTACGTAATACCAGCCAAAGGTTTACTAATGAAAAAGGAATCATTTGATTAGAGGAAGAAATATGTTTGATAGATACTTAATGTATTACCCAACTATTTTATGTGTAAAGTTTTACATGTATTCATAACTAAAAAAATGACCATTCGCCTGAAGTAATGAATATTTATTAAACAGATGCATGGTCATTTAAAATATATAATATAGTGACAGTTTTCCAGTAATTAAGTTTGCAACTGTTTAATAATTACTTTAAAATGCATATTGTATAACTAGTGAAATAATGTGGATCCCGCGTTTTCTTTTGAATTCATTTTGAAAATTCATAAGTACTGCATACTCATTCAATTCTTAATTTATTTTCGCAACGATAAGAAAGTGGATGATGTTATGAATTCTTACTTGTACGGTTATCAGTTTATGTAATAGAATTGTTTGTTTACAAGTACAACGATCAGAATTAAAACTTTATTAAATTACCTGGTGAGGAAATATCAAAGGAAAGCATATTTCCTATAAATGGATATGGTGACGGTCCCGGTATGGCTGTAGCCATTCTTCCAATTCTTCGATATCTAATGTAGAAGTGGAAAACCGTCAGAGCCAAAGCTATTAATAGCAATAGATGGGTCAACATCTTTTTAGTGATTTCTACAATTTGCAAAAACTTAAAATCTACGATGATTTCTCAACTTGCGCAAACCACACCCGCGATCACAAAGTCTGCGAACTGACTGAGAAACATTGCCGATGAACATTGCCTCGACGGAAGATTTTTTGCCAACGAAAGCTGCTATTGGTCAGCGTTTTTTATTTAGGATGCAAATTGGTGTTGGCGCTTTGTAAAGTATGATGCGTCTCGGCAAAGATAAAGTCATGGATACAAGCTGTGATCTACTTATTTTCTGTGAATATATATGTATTTTAAAATGATAGTATATAATCATTTAGCGCAGACTATCAAGGTTTGCATGTATGTGCTTGAAGATATAAGTATATTGATAACACTGGATGTATCGCAATCAAATTAGTTCGCGATTCTATAAGAAGATATTGTAAATAAAGTGCTGTGAAGAAGTTTTGAATTTAAAGTGTTCTTAAAGAATTTGTTGATTAGAGTTTCTAAAATAAATTAAAGCATACAAGTATATTCTAATACCAAACTCGATCAATGACAAGTCATTTAAAAATAAGGATATAATGTGATACTTTTTAGTTTCTTGGATCATTGATTTTGAAAGCGCCAATATCATTAGCGGATACCGTATAACTCGTTACAATTGCAAACTTCTTTTCACACCTGGATCCTTGATTGACGGAAAGCATTTTTATTAGGAAATTCAAGAAGCAGCTTGGCTATTTTTGTTAGTGTTTCTCGGTAACACTTCTATTTTTATCGTGTGATCAAGATCCGTGAATGATAAAATGCGGTAATTGTCGGCATTTGCAATTTCAAGAAGTCAAGAGAATAGCTTTTATTATGCACCAATTAACGATTTCAGTGATCTTTGACAACATAATCGCGTTAGTCATGTTTATTTTTCTGTTTTAAACAATTACACATATGTTGCGTAGTCAACTTTAGTTTATTAAGCAAAATAATCTGCAGATAAACACGAGGCACAAGAAGGAATCATAAGTTTTACAATACCAACCGCAAAAAAGAGATTTATCTATGAAAAATTACTACTATGTAAATTGAATCAAGCTCCGTTTCAAGCGCAACTCGTTACGCCGTCTGAGCCTCGTGCGCGTAATACTCCGCATTTTTACGATACTCGTGCGCGCGAGCCTATAAAAACTGCGGCTTCTTCGCTCGAGGGGAGCGAAAAAAAGAGCGGAAAACTGGAGGTCGTCGTACATACTCGCATGGATACGAATCTGTGAAGGAGACGCGCCGCGCGCGACATTGCAAGGCTGATTCGCGCATCGGTTTCGCAATCGCGTGAAGAAGACGAGCGAGGACAAGATTGATCGAATACGCGATCTGATTGTTTGATGAGGTAAAGTTTTAATTCATGCTTTTTCGATTTTCAGAAGGTCGGCGAGTGTTTTAGTGATGTAAACAAGTTTTTTTCAGATAATAAGGCACGAACGACTTGTCATAATTTATTCACAGTTTTTAAGAAGCGATATTTTTCTCAAACAGAAAAACGAAAAAACAAAATGTTTATCTTTGAAGTGACAATCGATAGCTAGCACATAAATTCGCAGCGGCAATAACCATAAAATCTTATCTTTTAAATGGCTTTCGACGGCTTTGACATTGAACGAGTGCATATGCAATTTCGGAGAATATCACTTAGCCTCGAGTGCGAGAGAAAAAAGAGACCGCCAGATTCGGCTCATTGATTTTTGAGCGAGCTTTAAAAATCACGGCTGAGCGTACACGCCGCAATTATTGTTCTGAATATATGTGGCTTGGAGTTATCTCAATCTTTCGTCGGGATGGATAATAATAACAGTACGGAATAATAATCGCGAGGAGTAGCAATTTCATGCATACCATTATTCCGCGGAGATTCATTTTGGGATTGTGTCGGAGCGTATCGTAGCCTTTTTATCACTTTGGTACACTTTTACTGCATTATATTTACATTGATATCGCGGTATTAAATTGAATGTTTATGTACTGTACCGAAGGCCAACGACATGAAAAAAGAGAGAACAATTTCCTTCGGGATATATCCCAAAATTTTCATAACGCTACTCATTTACGATCTTTACACGCGTCGATCGATCGATCGATCGATCTCCGCTGAAGCGTGTAACGAAAGTCGATGCTGGAGAGAATTTTTATTTCGCCAGCGTGAAGTTTGCGCGTTGACGACAACGTCCTACGTCAAAAGTGATTTGTGTCGTAAGCTTACAACTTCATAAATCGGTAATATGTAGCGCTGCAGGTATGCTGAGAATTTACCGCTATTTTTGCGCAATTTCTGCGGAGTGTTTGGAATAGTGGAGATATAGGAAATAGGCTTGCGACATCGCTGTAACACGAATTCTTTAGTTCGAGAATGTTTTCTCGTAGATACGAACAATCGGAAGATTATTCCAGCTTCAAATCGAAACCGTATACGTACAAAATTCAATCTTAGTTATGCTATTTCGCGATTATCTATATAAGTGAACCAATCCCAATCAATCTCTCCAACTTTCCCCTATACACCCAAACTCACGATGATGATGATGATGATCATCACCATCATTCCTCGATCGACTCGTAGAAACTGAAACTCCTAAACCAGGCGAGAATCACGCGAACCTTGCAGGAATGCGCGCGGCCCGATAAATGCCGGCGATATATAATGCGCGCTTGAACGTAATAAGCGCTGCACAATGCAGAAAACACGTACACACACAGAGATCCAAGAGCTCGTGACGAAGGCGGATCGGTGCGCGAGATATGTCCGGCGCTGCTGCTGGACCGGAGAAAGTCTGCTGCTGCTGCAACGACATTCGCCTCTCTTTCCCATAAGAAAGTGCCTGTGTAGTCTTGTGGATATAGGCAGTCGATCGTGTGTGTATTGTGTGTGTGTGTGTGTGTGTGTGTGAGAGTGTGTGTGAGGAGGCCTCAGGCGGCTGTCGGGGATATTACACACGGAAGAAGAGGAGTTTCCTGGATGGCTCGTTTGAGATGTGATGACGGAAATGTGGATGAATTTTGAGGGGAAAAGTGGATTGTCGTTGCGTCATGTTCGCGGATAATTGGTGCGTGATGCTGTTACACAAGTTCGTTAAGCTGATTTCACGATAATAAGCAATCTATCATTGTAGTTAATGGGAGATCGTTGTCGATGCAGTTGGAGACAATGATCAATTAAGGCAACCTGTATACAATAATTTCAGATTTGGCAAACAGACTTACGATTGTACATCGAATTCCTCAGAAGGACACACTTGACCCGGAATTCGTCAGATGATTTCATACTACGTAAGATCATCCAATTTTCTCGAAACTCATCTCGCTGATTCAGTCAAATCTAAGAAAAGAAAGCATCTTAGTCATTCTCAAAAATTGCATGTCGACTTTCTACAAATACTTAAGCCTGCACTTTGCAATATCAAAGTTCGATTTTCCCACCGCCACACCTCACCCTCAAACCACACGATGCGCTTTCGAGGCTTCGCTAATCGCCGCCGGTATGCGACGACGTCTTGGATGAGCATCGAGAGAAAGTGGAACGTCTTCTCTCGAGATCGATCGACCCGTCGTCGTCATATTTCGAGTGTTTGTATACGTGTACATACGACACTGCTCGGTTTCACGTTTTTTGGGATAATGTGGTCGGTCTGGTTGTATAGATCAGAGCTGGCAATTGACAGGTTCGTTGTAGGCTAGTGACGGGCTACATCGATCGACTCTGTGTGTTTCACACTTTTGGAGATCGTTATGCATTTTTTTTATGCAGTGACTCATGCGTTCTAATTACTTACAGGACGGATGCGTTGCAGCACATTTTTTGTAAAACTGAACTGGAAAAAAAAGAACGCTATTAGCTTCTTTTCGCCCCTAGATTACTGCATCATCGCATATATTGTTTGCGCAAGTCATTATAAATACATGTATATATCCTTTATTACGTAAAACGTGAGAATTAATACCGTGAATCATTCATTTAAGCATTTCATCCCCGACCGTTTTTTTGTTATTAGACAACGTTTGCACAATTCAATTGTAAAATAAACTATGCCAATCGAAAGGAAGCACGAAATGACAGAAAAA
>UCOJ01001545.1:0-27256 GCA_900474305.1 Cecidostiba fungosa
CATATATATATATATGCGCGTGTGTGTGACTGTGTGTGTGGGAGGATATATATAGTCATACTCAGCAGCAGCCCCCAGTTTGGCCCGTTATCTCGCTGCCTCTGGCTCTCTCTCTCTCTCTCTCGTGCGCTCGCTCGTTCGTTCAGCCCGTCTCTCTCGCACTCTGTTTTTAACTCGTCGTTTCCACGAGAGAAGCTTGCATCCGACATGTACCCTCCTCCTCCACCTCTTCCACCATTGCAGCAGCAGCGCCAGCACACACCTACACGCGTCCATCCGGATCTCTATATCCTCTTCTGCTACTGTGTATGTGTGTGTGTGTATATAGGTATACACGTATACAGATTCACGTTGGTGCGCTCCCAAAGTATCGTGCAGAGCGAAGCCAGAGGCTGAGTGCACTGAGGAAGGGAGTCAGGTCCAAATCGATGCAACCTGCCTGTGCTGCTCTGCTGTACGTTTGCCTGCAGCAGCATCTGCCAGGACTGCGCCTGGAAAATCAATTTTCGGCCTTTTCCATCCTGATATGCTGCTGTAGGAGGATGAAAGCTAGGTTGTTGGAAGGATTGATCATGGTACCAATGTCTTTTAGACGATTAGAAAGATCAGGGATATTTGAAAGGAGTAGGATGTGTCTATGGTTCGATCTTGAAGTAGAACAATTAAGAATTAAAGTTCTTGGATGAAAACTAGTGACAAAAAACAATATCGGTTCTTCTATAGTTTTGCCTTTTTCACGAATGTGAATTTTCCTTATAACGTCCTTTTGATTAGATTCAATACAAGGAAAACGCGTTCGAAGACTGCCATGCGAGTTCTGCACTGTGTGCTATAACTTATTTCTGTTCAGGATCAATACTCGAAGAAATCACCATGCGATTGGCGATTAAATATAACTGCTTCAAAAAGCAGAATATATTGACGTGGAATTCATTATTAATCGTATTAGCAGGCAGTGGATTTGATAACTCCTTCATTTTATGTTTGCGTTTATCTAGCTGGATTGATCCCTTAACTATCAGTGAATATAGTCTATTCGATCATACACTACTATATACTACTACTATACTGAACTCCATGGTAATCGGTATTCCTACGTCGAAAAGATAATAAATATTATAAGAACTTGAGAAAATCAGAACTTTATTAAAATTTTGCAACGCTATTTATTACTATTTATAACCCATCATAGTTATCGTTTAAAAATATCGAAACGATATCGCAATTAAACAATTGGTAATCAAATACAACATTGCACATTTCACAATAAGAGCAAAACTCTATAAGGTTTCCCAAAAAGTGATTCAAATTTCATACCTGACTGAATGCAATATCAACATTTCCCATCTCCAAAATATTTCAACGCTTCGACTGAGTTAATTGTTTTATAAATTGCTGCGCGATAAAAAAAAGCATAAAAACCACCATCTTTTGTTCGGCAAATATCGCTTTCGTAGTAAATCAAGCGCACCCGCGAACCAAAAAAAAATAAATAAATGGCATAACTGGCATCCCGTTGCGGCAATCCATACCTAGATTTCGGCCGTTCGCTTCGCAGTCATATGGTTGCTTTATCTGGATTAACGTTTGCTTTGCCCTTTCGCGAATCCATTTTGCCGCTATCTTTTAATCCGGCAAAAAAATCGATGTGTGCGACAAGAAGTTTCGAAAGTTGGATCAAGTATCCCAAGCCAGTTATTGTATACACAACGTTTTGTTTGATGTATAGTAGTCTCAACATTGCTCAGTGACGTTTCATAACGGCCTGTTAATAATTAGAAAAAAAATCGAGAACATGGTGTATATGCGCATGAAAGTAAAATTATAATTAATTATGCACGCGCCCGTCATTTAAATGAGGTTTATTCTTAATCTCGACGTTTAAAATGTGTCAGTCAATCAATCTCTTTTAATATTTGGCTAATTAACCGATTTATAATTAGGCAAAAGGCACATCTCGCTGGAATCATTAACTGCGTTTCAGAAATAAGCGTTATGAGGATATATACATTGTTTATAAACTTGATGAAACTTTAATCGGATTCAATATTTTACTCGTTTCCCTACAAATATCCGCACTCATTTTTCTCGAAGAAATATCGAAAAACCGATTACAGCATCAATCGGGAAATAAACTCTCTGCTCACGTGCGGTACAAAATCAAACCAGCAAATTAATAACCGTTGATCGCTGAAAAAAAAGAGAAAAAAAAGCAGCGTGAAAATTCAAGCCGCTTAAACGGCGAATTCACAAAACAATTAGCTCGACGAGAGCGAGTACAGCCCCTCAAGTTCCAGCGTGTACGAGAGCGATCGGCGGCGCCGGCCTATTTCAAAGTTTCGCGATCATAGCCGCGCGGAAAACTTGGGGGGCGCGGGTGGGTAATTGATTGCTGCGAGGGCCAAGGAATTCCAAGGTTAAGCGCGCTAGACTACGGAATCTCTCTCTCCCTCACTTTCTCCTTCTCCCTTTCGCTTACGAAGTGTCGCCGGCGGTATATGCAATTATGATCGGATTTCTGAGAGAATGAAGTAAGGGGTTTTCATCGAAAAAAATCATTCAAACTTGGAGCTGCTTGTTCGCTCGGGTCGCCAGAGTGAAACTGTGAGTGAGAGAGCTTTCACGGACACAAGGGGCAAGCGGAGGTCAAAAAACCCTCCTAGCCCCGAGAGAGAGAGAGAGAGAGATATGGCACGAAATGCCAAGAGAGGGCTAGCCTCGCTCGCTAGTAGTGCGCGCACACGAAATGTGAGCTAGCGAGCACAGCAGTAGCGCGAGAACGTGCGCGGACTGTGTAAGCCGCACTGCTATCGAGCGGATAGGCGTGCGACACAACCCTCTCTCTCACTCTCTTTCTCTTGCTCCCTTTGCCCAGGCTTCCGCCCAGCCGTACCACCCATCCTCTCCCTTTTGCGCCCCTCCCGTCCCTCCCCGAGCCCTCCTCACCCGTCCAACTCACGCTAGATCCCCCTCTTTCTCTCTCTGTGTCTATATACATCTCTCTCGCTCTCTCTTTCTACCTACCCAAACCCTGGAACACGAGGGATGACGGTATGGTGCGGGGAGGGGTCGGGGAGGGGCCGCTGGCGCGGAGGGAGGGCGAGTGGGTGGCTGGGCTGCTGCTGCTGCTACACGTTTTCCCACACTGACTATATAGCGTTCTCTCTCTCTCTCTCTCTCTCTCTGCCTCGTTCAACCACCCTCTCGACGTCTCTCACCCGCGGCCGCCACTCATTATAGTTACCACCTGCCCCTCCTCCCTCCTGCTGCTGCTGCTGCTGCTGCTGCCGGCAACCCTCAGCCGAGTAGAAGCACCTCCTCACCCCCTCGCCTCGACGGCGCACCGACTCTAACCCACACCTACAACCCGGCCCTACGTCCTCCTCTACTACACTTTCAACGAGGGGCGCCGGAATAGAAGAGCCCGAGGTAGAGGAGGATGACGAAGGTGGCTAAGAGAGCGAGAGAGAGAGAGAGAGCAAGAGAGTTGATGGAAGAGAGCTGAGGGTGGCTCGAAACCAGCAGCGCGCTCTCCACTCCTTTCCTTACCCTCTTCCTCTCGCGGCGCGTAACAACCGAACGAGACGGAGGAGCCTGGCGTCTTCTTCCTCGTCGTCGTCTTCTTCTTCTTCTTCTTCTTGCATCCCTTTCACACGCTGGCGTTTATCCGGCTTCGAGAATCTTTCTTGCCTTACTCGAAGCAGCAACCCCTATACTGCTCGAGGTATACGTATATAGTGTGTATGTAGGTGAATGCTTGAAAAGAAGGAGCGAGGGTGGGGGGGACGTTGCCGAGTACTATATATATTATATACATATATACATAAGGTGCTTGCCTTCCTCGTCAAGCTTCCCGCGAGCGCAGCCTCTCGACGACGCCGCACCTGTACCACTAGCGTCTCTATACTTGTTCCAGTACTTCCTCTCCTCTTCTTCCTTCTTCTCCATCTTCTTCTTTTTCTTCTTCTTCTGCTTCTTCTTCCAGCGCGACGGTAGCGAAGAAGCTTTCTTGCAGTTTCGTGCAGCTAACAGCTCCTCTTCACTCGCTGAAAAGCCCCTTATTCCGGGGGCTCTCGAGAGTCATCGATGCGATGACGAGGACGACAAGAATGATGATGATGATGATGATGCTGCAGTCGCGGCAAAGACAAGGACAAGTTATGACTGCTACTCTTCGCCTCAGCTCTAGACTTGATGACGCCAACGCGATCATTCGATACGAGAGATGACTCCGATAGCGCCTGAAATTCTTCCCTAGAAGAGGCCCTCAACACAGTACACTTTCGATGCTTATCGAACGACAGTTTCGTCACGCACGCGAACTCCTCGGCTGACTTTGACAATGTTGGAGAGCCTCACGCTTCGCAGATTGGAGAAATTGACGACTCGAGTCTCTCGCTTATAGTGCTGTGCTGATGTATAGAACAAATTCAAGTGGCACCGATGGTATTCCAACTTGGCGTAGAATAAAGCTTTCACCATCGCACACGCTCACAGCCCGGCGAAAAGTTAATCGCAGGGGGGTGGTGGTCGCGGCCAGCAGTCGAACGAAAAACGAAGGATCAATATTGCGCGCCCGGGAAAATTTATATTTTATTAATCGTTCGCAGCGCTGCGCGACTGCATGCTCCATCCGCGCGCATTATACGAGAGAAAGAGAGAGAGAGAGAAAGAGCTGGGCATTTGTATACTGGCGCGTCTCGTCGGCTATAGCGAGTGTATATGACCCACGGCTTGTTGACGATGCGCGACCGATCAAACAACGGGGGATGGATGATGGTGTTCCATCTGCACTACTGCAACATGGAAGAGTTGTTTGTGATACTCGTGGACGTTTGAAGTCTCTGGGCTTTTTTTTTGTTTGAGGTGTACTGACGATATTAATGAAATGCATTATGTGTAATATTTCTGATCGGTCGGCGTAGTATTTATTTATTTTTTTGTTGATGGCACCAGTGAAAATAATGATCCGAAGATCAAAGGACTCTTCTTTTGAGAATATCGGTACATGATTGAAAATGTGAAAAACTAATCCAGATTGACTCCGATTGGGTTGTGAAGATTATCGAAGCTGTTTCAGTGCGGATGGAAAAATCTTTTACTTTGGATACTTTACGAAACTTGTATTGCCCTGGTTGTTGAAGAGTATAATTTATCACAAATTTACCATCAGTTAGCCTATTAATCCCTCTCTTTAACTGAAATCGAAATATATAGTCTTATAGTATTCCTAGATATATATCACGAATCATGAATTTTGCAGGAGATGAGGTAATCCATTAAGACTCAGAAACGGAAGACGCGTTGACCCGATGCTTCATAATGCAGAAGTTCGATATGCTTCCAACTGGATTCTGAAGGAAGTTTTATAAATGAAATATTCATATGTGGCGTTGAACTTAGAATTAAAAGTCATCAGCAACGATGTGCATAACTCATGAACTTTGTGGACAGATTACAGATAAAGAGGTCGCTATTGAATAATACAGAACCGGAAATCTTGTGGTGGTTTCGAGTTGACATACGAAATAAATGAATTTGAAACATCATCAAGATAAAGGCGTATAAATAAGTTATTTCTTATTTTATTTTATTTTCGCAAGAAAAACAGCCTTATAATATGCAGAATTTCACCGTCGTTATACGATGCAGCAATCCGAACCCCCGTGTCGTCAATCCATATACCCGTCTCTTACCCAGAGAGAGAGAGAGAGAGAGACGTTACGCAACTCTGCACCAAGCTCAGCTCTTTCACCTTTCGATTCTGCCGCAGTCATCGATCAATCAGTCAGCCCCTCCCACCTGCCGATTATCCTGCATCCCCAGGTGACAAATAAAAAAAGAAACAAAGACGCACGGATAATTGATAAACTCGCTCGTTACCGCACTATATATACTCGCTCGATGAAAGGAGCGAAAAATCGCAGATGCATTGGCCAACACATCTCGCTTCTTGCGCAAGGATGAGGTGCCGCGAGCGTCTTCCGAAGGTCAGCGGCGGCGCGAAACTTTTACCGGTCACGTTTCAACTTTCGAGCTAGTCGCCGCAGGGGAGAGAGAGAGGCAGAAAATCGGGTCAGCCGATGCCAAGCGGAGAGGGAAAAATCGCCGAGGACTGCTGCAGTGCGCGAGCCATTTTTTTTTCTTCTCTTTCACTCCCTCTTTTGCTGATCCTTCGCTGCGCTGCACCGGTAATCGTTTCGCTGCGACCTGGAGGCAGCTGAAAAAGCTCTTTTTCGATGCGCTTTCCAGGAGAGATGACTTTTTTTCTCCTTTTTTGGTGCGTAATTGGGGAATATCTGGTTTAAACTGATAGCAAGCGCTGAATTTATTTTGATAGTTGTTAGGACGCAGTTGCTGGATTTTTAAACGTTCATCATCAGTTAAAATTATCAACTAGATTTTCTCCAGCCTTTAACGACAGTTTTTATTCAATAACCGATGATGTGAATACGGAGTGAAAAGTTGAATCAGTAACATACATCAGTATATATAGGACTCATTACAAACTTTTGTAGAACTAGGTGCGCTCCGCGCGCTTTAAGTTTTAAGGTTAGAATATTCAAATTTAGCGCCATTTTAAAGATAAACAATCAGATATCGTTTTAGTGGTTTTCACTTCTCTCTACGACAAATATTTTGTCCTAATAGCAGATTCGCAACTAGGGCATTTTTCTTAAATCATGTCTTTTATATGCACAATAAATCGAAATATTTTTCTATCGTAGTTCTTCCTCACCGTAAACTATAGATATAACACATACAGTATACTGAATCCTTTATACAGCAGGCTACATCTAATTACGCGCCACCTAGCGGTGTCGAACGCACTCAAAAGCCTTATACACAGCAGAAGCGTCATCAAACTCGCAGCAGCAGCATTGGAACTAAAAGCTCACCTTGAACCCCAAGCGTGCATAAACGCACAACTCGGAAAAGCTCATAAATAGCGAATAAATCAAGCCCCCGAGAAACTTTCCTCCACTCGCGCGCGCAGTCGAAATCGAAACCGAGGCGGCCGCGAAACTCCTCGAAACTCATAAATACCCCCGAGGTGGTGGGAGTAGGAGTCGTCGCTCCTCCCTCCCTTTGGAGCAGGGGAGAGAGTGAGTGAGAGAGAACGAAAAAGGCCGCGACCTTGAGATGGGGTGAAAGAAAAACTCGGCCCCCGCGGGACGTCTGTGCGCGCGGCCGGATAACTGACCTACCTCGAGTCGTCTGCTATACCCGCTCCCCCTTTTATCTGCTGCCGCTGCTGCTGCGAGGCGGAGACACGACGATTCAATTTTTCATTGAGGGAAGCTGAACTGGCGCTCTCTCTCTCTCTCTCTCTCTCTCTCTCTTTGTATGTGGGTGTGTACTATACGTTATACGAGGGATTTGATCGCCGGATGGGGTAGGTTGTTTTGAACTGATAAGAGGTGAGTTTGATAGGTATAGTGGATGGATTTAACTTAATATGTACTGTGCGGATCGAAATTTATATTATCAAACTTTTTTGTTTTGGAATTACTTCAAAAAATTAAGTTACTTCAATCAAGCATGAAGTTACTAACAATGAGTAAGTGTTATGATAGATATGAATTATCATGCACATGGCTAGTATAGGTTACGCATGAAATCCGAAAAGATAATCTACAAAGTATACTGTCGAACAGCCATCGGAAAAAATTGAAAAATCCGATTATACAGATAGTCGCAAAATCATGTGTACTATTTCCGACACTCATAGCGTTGCGCGCTCGCAAAAACGAGCTCTCTCTATCTGTCTCTACTTTAAAGTGCGCAACGAGCATAGCGCTTTGGATGCGGCAGCTTTAATGTCTCATCGACCACGTCTGGATCCTCAAATTGGTACATAGCTCCGATCCACAATTCTTCTCTCTCTCTCTCTCCCTCTATCTTTCTCACTCTCTCTCTCTCCTCTCTCTTCCTCCCTTTCCACTTCCGGTACAGTTGCTTTTCCTTGCAATCTCGAGACTCTCCATCTTCCTCCCACCCTCCCTCGCTCACTATCTCGCGCTCTCTACCTCGAAAATTCATCTCTCTCTTTTTATCCCGAGAGCATCGTCTCTCCCTCCTCCCACCCTCGTCCTTACACACCCGGTCTCTTTCGCCCTTATACCCTCGCAGTTCTCTCTCTCTCTCTCTCTCTCTCTCTCTCTCTCTCTCTCTCTCTCTCTCTCTCTCTCTCTCTCTCTCTTTTCCCTCGTTCTGCAGCTTGCTGTGCCAGCCACCCGCACATCCAGTCGTCTCTCTCTCTCACTCTCACCCTCCAGCCAACAAGCAAGCCAGCCCAGCTACCCCCATTTCCAGCCCACTAGCAGTTGCCGCCGCAGCAACTCTCTCTCTCACTCTCTCTCTCTCTCTCAACCTTTTTACCTCGTCCCTCGCCGCGACCGCAGCGCACCGCACCACCGCCGCCCCCTTTTTATCCTGGCTCGCTCTACCTTCACGCGCACCACTCATTATAGTTTCTCCCCCAGGCCGTGCTGCTGCTACCCCCTGCCCGTACCCCTCTCGACTACCACCCAACCACCACCACCCTCATCCCCCCCGCACCGCAAGCGCCCCCTAGAGCCGGCGCACAACTCTTCCGCAGAGCTCCCTCTCTCTCTCTCTCTCTAGCTGTCGCTCGCAATATATATATATATGTACATGTGTATAACTATATAGGCACACACACACATACACAGCACGGCAAAGACCCCCGGGAAAATCCTGGAAAATCCAGCCCGTGTGTGCATTCACGAGCGAACCCAACCTAACCTTTCTCTCTCTCTCGTTCACTATAGCCTCAGGGAGAGGGGGGAGAGGGGTACAGAGGAGGTGGAGGCGCGGCTGCTGCGGTGCACGCGTGTGCGTGCGTAATGGTCGAGAGAGCGCGCGTGGTCATTGGCGCGCAAAAATGTTTATTAAAGCCTGATCGGAACTGCGACGCGCTCGTGAGCGCGCGGATATATAGGAGAGTCGACCGTGTCTGTGTGTGTATATATATATATACATATATACGGTTCGCATTAAAAATAGACGACACGGGAGGTGGAGGAAGAGATGCATGCGTGCGTGAGCGAGCGAGCGCGTTAGGTGCGCGTTGTTCCGCGAGGGATGAGCGATGCAAGCGTGAGAGAAAGAGAGAGATGGAACGTGGGTATATGTTCACTTTTACAGTTGTTTTTTGCATTAGATTGGATGAACTGTTGGATTAGAGGGATTGGGCGTAATTAAAGTCATTGATGTATTTCTTATCAATTAAATTGGGACTAATGATCGGTATAAATGTAACGTGAAAAGTATACTCGGCTGTTAAAGAACGATATTGAAACTACCGGTCGCTAAACAAACTGTTCTCATTCATGCTTTTACGCAACCATTCGGTTTTCAATTCTAGAAACTTTTTCCAACCACGAATGAGCCATAATTTTTTAACTTGGTTACTATGGGTTATTACTGTGGATTGTACTGCCCCGAAATTTCGCTCAGATATAGATATGGATGTTGCCAGTGCAGTTTACAGAAAAAGCTAAATCACGAATTTTGGCTTATGTAACAATTCTACTACTTAACATAACCCGGAATTTTCGAGTCCTTTCCAAAAAAAAAATTTAATAGTACAGGTTTCGACTGGAGCCTCTCGAAATAAAAAATTGTCCAAAATGCTGAATATATAACCACCGCTCGAAATGACTCTACGCTTATGCAGATAGGCTGAGAGAGACTTTCACGAATTCCATATACTGTACACTATATGATTTGGCGACGGTCATTTTGAAATTCAAATCCGAATTTCGTCCCGGAATCAGCAATTCAAAAAACTTCATGCGTCCTCACGAAGACCGAAGACTTTACGTTTTATGCACGAACCAGCGAATCGTATCCAAGTTCAAACCGAGACTCGTATGTTACATATAGTTACGTTGAAATTCGGTTTCGCTCTTCATGACAACTCTGACATGCGACCACATTTTCCAAATTAAGCTTCACTCCTATAATATGATCGACAGTAGAAAAATACGAGTACGGTAAGACAAGCCGTTAGTTTTCGCTTCGTATGATCCCTAGGGCATTGTTCGTTATTATAGCCGTATAGCAGTGTCTGGTCTGCAGCGAACTTGATTGAAGTTCAAAATAAGTTCGGGTCAGTTCGAGCGAAGTTCATGCATAGCAAATAGCACTTCAAGTATATTTCATGCATTATTCAAAATTGAGCCAAGTTATCGACTTTGTTTTTCTCCCCGGCGTAATTATGTGCTCTCGGAAATGTATACAGAAAACATTTTTTTTTTGAATCAATCACATCTTCGCGTTGACAAAAAAAGCTCTCGGTGTCGTCTTCGTCCAAGACTACACACACCGTCCAACAGCAGGATCATAAATCCCAAGCTCATTCAACGCCATCCCGTGGACTCGTCCGTCTTCTCTTCTCTCGCAATAAATTCATTCAGTCCACTCTCTCTCTCTCCCGGCGCATTTCGAGTTCATTCATCCGATCGCTGCCGACGCCTGCGATGAATATTCCCTTCCGACCCATATTTTTTCTCTCGCGCGTCATTTTTTTCCGCGCGAAAATATAAGCGCGCGAGCGCGATGGCCCGACGGAGATAATGCGACGAGAGAGCGAGTCCAGGCTAATCGTCGCTCGTTTTTCATTTCGCGCGCGCAAGAGACTGTCCGTTCGTCTCTTTCGGGGGGCTTTATCGAGGACAGATATTGCGTGTGTGCCGCCGGTGCATATGCGGAGCTTTTTTCTCGTAGAGATGGCGGCGTTGTTTGTTTTTTATGGAAAATTATGTGGGAATTTTCAAAGTGTATTTCGAGGATAAATAGAGAATTTTTCAGGCTGGACTGATGAAAAACTGTGTGTTTCATTTTACGGTGAAGTGAGAATTAAAAAAGCTGGCTCTCGGTGAAATAAACAATATATCGAGTTGCTGCGCCACTTGATTTTATAAATTGCTGCTTTTTTTTTGGGCAGACTTTGTTACACGCTATATGCATATAGCTATTTTCGTAGAATATAAGGTAAAAAAATATCGGCTCAGTGAAAGTAATAGTCGAAGAAAATAAAGAATTGCATACATTTGATTATACGTTAGGGCATGCATCCGTGCCAGTCAATAGGAATCGCTAAATAATAAACATTGTTATTAAGCCGGAGTGTAATACATGTGCGATACCGCGAATTATTGACTTTTTCAAATATACACTATTGTCAACAACAATATGAGTTGCTGTATTATTTGTTTAACGGCAATTCTGCAAACACCAAAGTCAGAAATTCGGTACATCATACCATACAGATATACCTCAACATAGAGCAACTACTAAACATTTCTAATCCACATCTGAAAGTCTATCCAATATATTTTCGCACTCGTTCTCGTTCGATTACTCTTTTGCAGTGAGGTTTTAGCTTACAATTAGTTCCGTTAACGCGAACTCCGAAACTGTCGTGAAAAAAAGAAAACGCATCCTCTCGTTTTTCAACACACCACAAGCATCCCTTTCTCAAGCTCCGAAGACTCGGCCTCACTTCGTACAACGACGGCATCTCCGAGAGAATGCCACAACGATCTCCGCTCTAAAGTTGCGCAACTATGCCGCGTTAAATAACGAAGAAAATGAAAGAGAGTTTCGCAAGCCCGAGCCAATGTGTGCGTGTATAATAATATATACGTACAGTATAGTCGGACTACCATACTAATAGACTATATACATACAATTTATATATAGGTGTGTGTGTGTGTGTGTACTTACAGAAGTGATTGCCAGGGCCGGCATAGTGGTGACCTTTGTAGGCGGCGAACAGTCCCGGGTTGATGCCGATCTGCAAAAGAGAGAGAGAACAAAAGGCTCATGAATAATGAAGAGGAAAGATTGTATATGTGTGTGTACGCGTGAGACGTATATACGGCGGCCTCTGTGGCCAGCTCTCAAAGTTTGGCGATGCGCGAAGGGACCTTGACTCGGTTCGTCGGATACTTTTTCGTGTTGCGCCGTTTTGGTACTGTTATGTGCACACACAGACTGATCTCGGATCTCTCTATCGAGATGAGGCTGATTTGAATGTAGGTTTATAATTGGGGTTTTCGATAGAATTTTGTCTTTTTTCGTGATACTACCAGCATGACGTTTTCAATATAAAAGTTAACCAATAATCAGCCAGCAAATCGTTATGAGATGATATATCCGAAAACAAAATCCGTCGCCGCTATTTTTTCTCGCAATCCAAGCGAAGCATACAATATAGCAAAATCAACGACACAGCATATATCTATATAGTCTCAGCAGTCTTCGATCGGCGGCCGGAGAAAATTAGGGAGCGAGTGAGCTGGCGGCCAGGGCTTATTTCCACTTGGTTTCCGGCGTCGCAGCCGCGCCGTCTCATTAACGCACCCCCGCAACGTCGTCCACGTATATAGCCGAGGGTCGTTCACTCCGTCGACGGCGTCGTCGGCGCGCTGATTCTTGCCTGCTTCCTCCCCCTCGATATATGTAGCCATAGCGAAGCAACGACTGACTGGGTTTCAGCTCTCCTTAAGGGGGAGGGGGATTGTCGTTGGCATCTACGTTGGCAAGTATTATGAGTACTGTAGAGATTGGTGGAAAATATTACCGATTGTTTGGTTTAATTGGAAGGGTTTTTTTTTCATAACCTAGTGACCTGATGACTTTATAGAAGCTTTGTAATGGGAGTAATTTTAGACGCGTTTAGAGCATTTTTGTTTTGCTTGGATGTTGTATGAGATATTTTTAATTTAGTAAATTTAATTTGCTCTCTCCTACGAAAAATTAAATTTTTTGAGGGTAGAAAATCAAATGTCGCACGCTTGGTATTGTTTATCTTTACAATTTGCTGAAAAAGTAACATGTACATTATATAAACTTCATTCATTTTCAAAATACAAAGACGTGTATTTTGATATTCGAAAATCGAAAATCGAAACTCCTAACGCATTATTCAAAATGGATGAATCTAGTCGCGAATTACAATTATATTCTACCTCTACACGAGATAGACAAATATCATTATTAACTTAACAACTCATCAGTTTCGTAATGAAAAAAAACTGATTACCATTACTCATAAAAAATTTCGATAGATCCCTCCCCAACAAAGAAAAGTCACAGCTCCGGTCATCAACAATCAGGCATCCCTTTCATTATATTTTTTAAAACTCAAGTGCGAAAAGAGCAAAGAAGTGTCGCGTCGCAACTGTATAGGTATTTTTGACCTGTCGAAGCGACGACGAGCAATTATTCTACAGACGCGAAAAGTCATCGCGTAACGAAGCGAAGCGCGAGCAGTGCAGTTTGTTATCTGAATAAAAACGCAAGACAACGACGTGTGACTGTATGTATATGTGGCATGTCAGTGAGATAGGTACGGCTCATTACTCGGTGAGAATCGCGATGAAAATTTCAAAAGCAAACTCGGTACTACTCTATTCAGACTCCCGAGATGCTCGAGTCGGCTTAGGCTTTTTACAGCTAAGCTAAACTTGGTCGATATATGGAGCGTCTCGAAAAGATAGACCTGAGCTTTTTTACTTTTTCTTTGCTTGCGTTCCCGTGTCGTTTCTTGCATTTTTGCAAACCCTTCATTGCATATTTAGAATACAAGATGCAGACATTGCATAGAAAAAAAAGAACGATTATTTTTATAAGTAGTCAATTTATTTAACACACTGCGTAATAATGAGATATGTAAAGCAATATTTAAAAAAATCCAATGCATTCAAATCAGAAAAGCCTGTCATTCTCAAAACAATCCACCCACCGAAAAAGTGGAACAGCCCGTGTATAACACACAGCGATAGCAGCAACAGCAGCAGCAGCAGCAACAGCGATCAGTCCACAAAGCGCGACTGGATGTCGTAGCCGGGGCCGAGTCATCTGCACTTAGCGCGCTGCTGCTGCTGCTGCTTATGCAACGCGTGTAGAAACGCTCATTCGCCGCGCCGTCGCACATTCGCCAGTTTGCAGACTCGTCGTCGTCGTCGTCAGGTGTCTACGTATGTGTGTGTGTGTATATACCTGTTGCGCAACCGACTGTTTTCTTCGCTCCTCCACTTTGGAGGTTAGGTAATTAATAACGACAAAGTCCAAGGATGCGCGTCACGTGCATGCGTAAGTCTACGAACCTGCCCGGTCGCCTCTGCCGCTTTATGCGCGCATATGCTGTGCCGCCGTCGATCGCGTGTGTGAAATTAAAGAAGCGAATCATCGCGCGCGCGTGCGAGAGTTACACTGCGTTGCGTTAACGAAACATCTTTCGACTTTGTAGCGAAGAATTATTCTGTAGACAGTTTTCTTTTTGTTTAAAGAATTTCAATTTCCCGCTATTAATTTAACCGACTGAAATTGAAATTGCGTGTATTGTGCAATATACTTCGTCCAGAGATAAAATTTAACTGTGAGTCGCTAAGATTCTATCGCCCATTGACCAGTCGGTAAAAAAGATTGCCGGTAAAAGAATTCAGCTTACGGCGCCCTCTACGCAAGTGGCAAGAACATATACGAGAACCATTTCCGAACCTATGACAGCAATACGCTGTATACATATACACGTACAGAGCTAGTAAAAGCAACTATATTTCGTTTTCGACTGAACAACTGATGCAGTTTCTGCCGACGTAATATCTGGCTCTCGCACTGCACACCGAGAAGACAAGCCCGACTCGAAAGCAACAACATCGAAGGGCCACATTTTCCGGGCTACGACACACTATATCCCAGAGACTAGCTTCTCTCTCTCTCTCACACATGGTTCGCACGAGCGCACAGACGCTAGCGATACGTCCAACCTATTTACACTATACCTAGAGAGCTCTGTGTATAGCGTTCGCGTGTACGAGCTCGCAGCTCCGACACTGATGGCCATGCATGCACGCACGCACGGCCTGTATATACACTGCTGTGCACCTCGACTACCGGCCGTAAATAAATGAAAAGCCCCGGACTGCAATTATCATCCTTCGGCTATCGGGGGATCGCTTTTTTTTTTATTCTCCTATATACGAAACTGGATTTTATTTCGAGATAGATGACTCTTGCAGCTACTGATTTGTTGACGCGTGAGTTTTAGTTCAGAGTAAAACTTTGCAATATCTCGCGGTGGTATAAATCCGATCGAAGCCAAGACACATACCGGCTAAAAGACCGACAAAAAGAAAACAAGAAAACAACAGAAGAGCCCAAAGCGGGGTATAAATCGTTCCACGATAACGTCCGAAAGAGAGAGAGGGGCCTCTGGGGGTGATAAACGCTCGCGGCGGCGACCGAAAAATCCGACGAGCGAAACGAATCGAAACGAGACTAGAGCGAAGGCCCCATAAAGTACGTATCGCATTAGCGCGTTAACGCCAATGCGTTAGTCGCTCGAGTGACGATCAATGCCCATCCGCGGGAATGAACGAGAGGACGAAATGACGATGAGGCAGGAGACTGGGGGTGGACAGAAATGCTGCTGTCGATATATATGTTGTACAAATGCCAGGGATGCTGTAGAGGGGAAAAGAAAAAAAATGTCATTGAGATGTACTTATTTCTTTTTGGTTGTGGAAGATTTCGTTGCTATTAGACAGGGTTTAAGTAGATTTGTGTGTTTGGCGTTACGGTAGATAGCGCCGGAACGAGCTTTCATTTGTTTCCTTTTTTAAATAGGAAAAGTGTTCTAAATCTCGACGTTATAGAACGACTTTACTTCGCCATCTCCTTCAGGTCTTTTTTTTAAGACAATCTTTTCGAGAATCGCGAAAAAATGCAGACATAAGCAATAAGGGTATCCAAACATAATACCAAAAAAAAAAGAACGCCAAAGCACAGTAAACACACGGTTGAACCGTCATATCCGGGCTGGCGAGCGTTAATGACCGGATTGTCGCGCTGCTCTGGGCAAATTTATAGACGCACAGTAGCCCTCACCCCAGCAATTCGTCGAATCGACTTAATTTACTGTTAAATCGGACAAAGGGACACGCGGGTTTTTCGCGCCAATATCGCTCTCGCGCACTGTACCCGCATCCGCGCTTTTAACTCTTCATTTTCTCTCGATTTCGTCCGCTGGACTGTTATACTGTGTGTGTGTGTTTTTTTTTTTCTGTTCTGTCGGCTACTTTTTTTTCGCGCGCTCCCGTTTTAATTCGGGGGGCGGAGCTGCTGCGCTCGTGACAAAAAGCGCGCGACGAGCTCTGTAATGAAGCTGGAATATACAGGGAAATTGAAGCGTTTTGCGCGACAGTCGGGGAATCTTTTGTGCGAAGCGGACTCGGTTGTATATCGCTTTTGTTTGACGCGCTGCCATAGCAGCGCTTAATCAAAGGGCGCCGCTCATTTTTGCTAATTTCGGCAAACTCGTGCATATACCCGCGAGCTTGCAGAACTTGGGATGTTATTTCGTGTTTTATTGAAGAACGATATATCGTACTTCTATTGTATATTCGGTGAATTTATTTACCCTGAATTTATATCAGAGAGACGGTTAAGTTAATACTTCACTTGTAAATGCTAAATCAATAAAAGAGTAGTCGTCCCTATCCTCCGCAATTACAAACTACACACTCTGTCGAATACCAAGAGAAAAGAGGACCAAGACTCGTATGTAGGTCGCACACGCGAAAGCTCTCCATTACTCTGCGCTCTGCACACAGTCGGAAAAATTTCTACTCTGCTCCAAAAAAAAAAAGCAACGGAAGACCTTAGAGTGTCCTTGCGCAAGTCAAATTCGTCCTGTCATTTCGTCCAGCAGCCGGCAAAGGGCGGAAAGAGCGCTCGTCAAAGAAAAGTCGCGCAATAAGAGCTGGGAAGATTGACTTTGCGCTCGTGTCAACGCAATTCTGTTCTATCTTTTTCTCTGTCGCCGTCGTCTTTCTGCTTTGTACAGAACGGGAAATTCGAAAAAATTCTCAACCCCTGGCCCTTCTTTGTTCCCTGCAGCGTCAGTTTTGAATTTTGCCGAGAGAGTAGCTCTAATACTTTTTATTATAGGAGGTTCTTTATTCTATACAGGGAACATTTTTTTTTTTAGTATATGAAGTGTTGAGGGGTGTATTACGATTTGTTTGTTTTAATCAGAGTCGTAATTGGAGAATTTTGCGCGTATAGACGTAGGTTTGATTACACGTGATAATAGCTTGTTTTCAACTTAGTCTGTGTATATTTGTACAGTACCAAGAAAACGTATAGGTATAATTATTGACAATTGTTATACGCGGAAAAGAAGTCTTTTCATCTCGAATGTGTGTGAATTTTTCAAAAATTTGAAGTTAGATAAGACAATGATGAACTTACGATGATGATATCGAGGTCGTTGGTCAGGTGATCCGGAAGCACGCGTTTGCTCACTTCCTCTTCCGGCATACCGTCGAACCTGTCGTGCTTCTTCCTCTCTTTGTACGTCTTTGCCCGCTTCTTCGCCTCGGCAAGTTCGGCCCTGTCAACAAACACATGCTCGTCAGTTGGCTATCCCCTCGTAAGCATAAGGGAAGGTTCTATTCTACACACGCGATGTCTGCTAAATTTCTTTTAGGTTACGTAGCAGGTGGTCTATCCTCCCTTTTTTCAACTAAACGCTGATACAATAATTCTATTGTGGGCTTTTTCTACAACAGGTTTTATGAACCATCGCCACCTAGCGGCGTTTTTGTGTACTACAAGCTGACTTCCACAATAAAAGACAAAGAATACATAACAAGATTTTAAAGATCAAGCAGAAGGAACTGAAGGATTATTATTCGTAAAAATTATGACTCACTCTTCAGGTGTAAGAATCATTTCGCACTTCTTCTTGCGTCCTCTCTTCTTGGGTTGATGAGCTGCCAGCGCAGGATTCAGCGCTCCGTTCATCATCTGCAGACTCATCTGATGCTGTTGTTGTTGCTGTTGTTGTTGCTGCTGCTGTTGTTGCTGCTGCTGCTGTTGCTGAGTCGGACACAGTTGGCTATTTGGTGGCGTCGGTGCAGGCGTGCCGAGACCTGGTTGAGCACCACCACAAGACATGACGTCTGGGTTGTCACCAGGACTACTGGCTGTCCTCATACCGCTCATCGTCATCTCTTCGTCCACGAACGAGTAAGGGTCCACCGGTGTCTCGCACTTTATCGATACCTGGACAAAAGAATGTAGAGGATGATTAGTTGAAGGATTGCTTGATACGAATATCCAATGGAAGAAGATTTTAGAGAGCATCGCATCGATGACTATATTAATGAAAAAGAATTAATTGTGAAAAGTAAAGATTTACCCGAAGTTATCCATAAATTTATTTTATAAAATCGTAAAAATAAGAATCTACTTCGATATTCTCATATAATTGTACGAAGAATTCATCAATCATATACTTTATTAAAGAAAGAATCCAAATCAGTGTCATTTAACACAAGAAACTCAACGTGATAGTGGTAAAGGCAATAAAGAGTAATTGCCTATGTAAGCGACACTCCGGCCAATAACTTTATTTCCCCGCGTCACATAACGTTTACACTTGGCATAATTTAAACCGAAGAAGGAATCCAATCGACGACAGCCCCCTATACCCAACCCTCCAGTATACACACACATACTGCGAACTTTGGTGTGTGGTTTAATTCAGTTAATGGATATATAATAGCCGGCTAATGGCGTAATATTTGACTGCTCTATAATAACGGCATTCGAAATAAAATGATTTGCTCGACTGCCCCGTGATCACGCACAATTACATCCATAATCGAGCTTCGACTTATATACATAAATCCACACAGGCATATAGAGAGGACACTGTGATTATAGGGATTATAACGACGTGTCGTTAATTGAATCACTTTCGAATAATATCTTCGCGCCCACAATTCTTACTGATGATGCTTTCTTTTCTCATTTTCGAAACGCAGAGACAATGTCAAGGCAACCGATGACTCACGCCCACAGTTGTTCTCTCTCTATATATGTATATACGCAGTCCCAATGGCGCCGTGCAAAAAAAGAAGATGCTACGACAAATCGACGACGATGTCCGAGTCTAACGAGAAGGGGGATATATCTGCTGACTCCTGCGCGGCGTCATCGGAATTGCAGTCGGAGGAAGGGCTTCGACTCTATTAGCGGGATATATCGATCCGCCCTCGTGTCTAGTCATGGGATACATGCGCGAAGCCTTTAACCTTATTAAAACTTGGCGTTGAACACCTGTTGGCGGCGTGATGATTAGACTCCTGATCCTACAGTGATCGGATGGGAAGTTATTGTTGATGAAATTGATCGTTGGCTAATTAGATGGCTCGCAGTGCTAAACATTTTAGAATGACTTTATGGTAAAGTGATCATGCAGTCGTCGGCCTAAAAGTATACATAAATTTCTCTATAATTGGAATATGGAACTGTTAATTGATATTTAAGGGACATAAAATTGTACAATTTGAATGAACAATTGTTCTTTAGCGATGTATATCTCACGAATAAACCATAAATGAAAAGTGAAGTTTATATGAAGATTCAATAAAAATATAATTTGTGTAAATAAGTCTATGAAATATTTATCGAAGGGTTGACTATGACCCAAGTTTCTTAAAACAACCGTTTTAAGTGGAGATATTTAGTATCTTCTATTGACGTTGAAATGATGTTAAGTGAACCTATGCTATACCTTGAGTCTTGAGGGTGATTTGTATGGCTTACCGCACTCGACTTGTTCTACTTGAAAATTACGAACGCTCAAAGCATGGAAACGTCTAATTCAACGGATTTGCAACCTGGAATTTGCAAGCAACCTTTCCAAAGCATAAATATCTCTTTTCTTTCTTCAAAAATCAATTTCAGAACATCTTTATGCATTTCAAAATCATAACACGATTTAAATTCTAAACACTGCGCCTAACGCTAATAAAATAACAAACATATGAACTACTAATAAGAATCATTCAAAGGACCAAGACCCATAGCTCTCCAAAAAGTAAGCCAAAGCGGGGAGCAACAGAGCCTGTCGTCGTCGAAAACAAAAAGCCGGACAGGCAAAAAAAGAGAGATACACACAAAGAGCGAGAGGGAGAGAGAGAGAGAGAGCACAGAACAGAGAGATAAGAGCCGGGCCAGCTCACCGAGTCGCGTTTTATGCCTACATATACATACAGTACACGTAGCGCACCTGGCGATTACTACACCCGTATGCACGCGTTGCTGCAGCGCACTATATACGTATAGGTATTATATACATACAGACACAGCAGTTTGCGCTCTCTCTCTCTCTCTCGCTCTCTCGCTCTCTCTCGTATCTGAAGCCGAGGATCCGCTGCTGCACGTGCGCTCGTTAAAGAGAACGAGACATGCAAATTTCGCGCGCGTTGCGTAATTCCTCGAGGCCGGTGCGAGCAGCGCAAAGTTCTGCCGCGCGCGCGGATAGCCGTCGACGGAGAGCGAGGATTTCTATATAGAGGCCGATTTTTTATGCGCGCTCTGATGGATGGGCTATAGTAGCACTGCATGACGTTGCAGACGATCTTTGAACTTTGATATATATGTATATATTAATACAGCGTCGTGTGTGTTTAGAAATTTCGATCAAGCGTGTTAACAGATAACTGGAGATTTTGATTGGACTTTCACACTCTCGGTATGCGTGTGTAAAAAGAAAATCCAAACTATGCAAGTAAAGCCATAAAAAAGCTATTCCTTTTGAATAGCGACTTGTTGCTGAAAACTTACAACGCTCGATCATGAATTTTCCGCAGCCATAATCAGCTGGCAGTTCAGTCAACACCTCCCGTTTAAAACCCGATAAAAGAAGAGAGAGAGAGAAAAAAAAAGGCTCGAGTTCCCTTGAAAGGAAGTCACCCTCCACTTGACGGTTAATCCGCCTCGTATAATACACAGAAAATATAAATCGCGAGCACTTAACAAACGATTACAAGCGAATAAAATATTCAGACCGACCCTCAAAGCCCGCGGGCTGTAAAAAAGAGAAGAGAAAAAAAAGAAGGAAAGCCGGGACACCTTTGGGGAATCCGAAAGAGAGAGAGAGGCTGAAATTGGCCAATAAAGAGCTCAGGCGCGCCGTAAATTTTGAGGCCTCGTAAAGCATCGTCCATATCCCTTCCCTTAGCGAAAGAAAGAGGGAAAGGATGCCGCGTATATATATACGTATAGATATGTAATACGCCAGGGCTGAAGTATAACAAAAGGGGAGAAAGAGAGAAGGGCTGCCGAGATTGTCGAGGATGATCGATCGACTTATTGTGGATGTGCGGCTCGATACGTCTCATTTTTAATGCAGGATGGCTTCATTTTTTTTCCTTTCTATTCTAGGCCTCGACGCTGTTTTGAATGAATTTCTGATGCAGGATGTGTTTTCCGCGAGTTGTAGAGAATAATAATTGTTGTATGCTAAAGTTTAATGTTACACCGGCTTTTAGAGCTGTATACTGGATGACGTGTCTGGATGTTCGTAAACGGATGACGAGCTTGCTTGTTTATTTACGAAGACTTTGTGCTAAAGCTTTCAGAAAAAATACTGTAATGACAGACTTCTGATTGCTATTTACTGCACGCGATTATTCCACAATATTTTATCTTTCATTCAGAATTACGTTCCGACGCAATACTTTTGAAAAAAAAAAGTTGTTCATCATACATGATCCCAGTACAGTTCATCCTCTCAAGACTCCCCGAAAATCGCCACCGAATTTTTCCAGCCACCCCCACGACGAGCTTCACCCGCGCAATTAGCAGAGCTCGTGTCCGATCGATCAGCTGCTCTCTCTCTCTCTCTCACTACACATACATGGACACAGACACAGGGGGGGAGACTCGAGAGCACTCACCTGTCCGAGGGTCGCGGCGGACGAGCCTGGCTGCTGGGGCTGGTGCGTCGTTGCCGAGATGGGGGTGAGGGGTGTGTGGGGTGTGTGGGGCGTGTGAGGCGTGTGCGGCGTCAGCGGCGTGTGGTGCTGCTGGCTGCTGCTGTCACCCCCAGTGCTGCGCATCTCGAGGTCTGGACTGGTCTCGTAGCCGTCGTCCCGAGCCTCCTGCTTCACCATCACGCCTGCGAACGACAAGCAGGTATATTGTGCTGGATTATTATTATTGTTATTATAGTCGCTTGGCCAAGGTTATGGTGGGAATATGTTTTTGGCTTTTCCGAAGCTAGTAGATTTCGTTCTCTTTGGCAAAGAGAATAAAAACGCAATCGATTTGAAAAGAGTCAGGTGCGTTTGTTTTTTTAACACGTACTGATGGGCATCGGTTCCGCGATTAATTGAAAATTCGATACTTTTGGCTATAAAACAGTTGTCGAAACGTTACGCGGCGTTACATCAATAGAGTCGATTCGAAGTAATTGTTTAAATCGCATCAATAAATCGAGTTTCAATATAATAGTTTTAAATTTATAACCGGAATAGAACTAATGAAAGGGAAGCTCTCGCATTACCTGAGCAATTCATCGTTGCACCATTTGGAACGCCGTTTGATACTGGCGATGGATATGACCTGAAATCAAACCAAAACAAACGAACCATTAGCACGTAGTATTACTTTCAATATCAGTTTTGTTATAGTTTCATCAATAAAGCGATTACAACGTAACACGGGCTTCACAATCTCGCCCTATACCTGAAGAAAAATAGCTTTCTGAAAAATTTTATAGAAACGTGTGAGTTGATGTAATCATAAAAAGATTAAGCCATCCAATTCACATTCAAAAAAGCCATTACCAAAGTCAAAAGATCCACTTCCTAAAACGTTCCGCAGATAGACAGTCGAGTCGCTAATTGGCATTTCCCATTAGCATAATTTCACCCGCAAGAGGGCGCGCCGTTCGCGCGCGCGCGTTCAATAGCATCAAACTCCTTAATTGGCTGCCGGCGCGAGCTTCGATTTAACCCTCGGATCGACGTCGGGACTTCGTACCTGCAGAGAGCGAGGCTTTAATGGCATATAGGGAAGCTATATCTGCAGGGCGGGGGAATGGGAGGGGGGGGGTAAATTTATGGTCTGCTGAGGACGACGACGACGGGACCACGCGCCACTGCTTGACCGACTTGTGCAGAGCCTCATCCCGATCGAGTATGTCTCGATGCGCTTTAGCACCGACGAGATGTTGCCAAGTACGCCTGGCTGATGCTGCTGATGGAACTTGATTCGCGTTTGGTCTTATTATTAGTTGCTGTGACTTTTTGTTTGATCATTAGGTGAGCTTTGAATTTTCTGTAGATATGTGTGTGATTTTAACGCATCAAGGCTAATGTTGAAACAAAACTCAGTCTGCGGTGTAATCAAAAGCAACATTTCCTTTATGCAGATATTATTAAAAAAAAAAAAAAAGTAATTTCGACGTAAAATGAGCGGATGATTACTTTCGATGAGATGGATTATCGAGCATTTTATGATGAATATTCCTCTCTTTTTATCATAATTGCAGCTCCTTTATGCTACACACGCAGATATATACACACATACTCATTCAATTAGCGCTTTAATTCCGATGTACAAAAAGAATGCGTTTTAATACCTCACCGGTGATAAATTGGAATATTTCAAGCATGAATTTCGTAATATGAATATTCTTTTTTTTCGCCTCCTCATTCTCTTACAATTTTTTCGCGTTATTAAAATCTCTGGACAAAAACTATGCTACTGATGCTTTCATTAAATCGGATTCCCCGTGAAATTGCACACAAACGTTCGCGAAAACTTTTTCATGAATTGCTCATTAAACACATATTTGCTTTAACTCGATATAGCACACGTTCGACGGGGAACATTTTTTTAAATTTCGATTGTAATTAGGATGGAATTCATTCATTAATTACAATGTCCTTCATCAAAAGGATATAATAATATAATCGTCAGTGAAGAATCGTAAAATCGTAAGTTTTCGTTTAAAAAAGACCAAAAAAACAGCAAAAAAAATCGAAATTTCTCGCACGCAAATCTACTTCTTGGCGAATGTATATAAGCAGCGAAAATAAATGAACGATGCGTTTGAATGGGCGCGAGAATGCAACAGGTACAAAGTGCACGTATACACGAGTGAGAGAGAGAGGAGGTAAGCAGCGGCAGCGGAATACTATTTTCATTTCCACTTACGTGTATGCGCGGCGGCCCCGCGCTCAAATGAATCACAAACGATCGCGAGAGTCGAGCTTTTGTTGGAATTTTTCGCAGCTGAATGAGAGGGAGAGAGGTATAGCGAATTACGCTTCGCGCTTGTTTTTCTTCTCTGTATGACTTTTTTTTCGTTACCGAATTGGCTCATTGTGTGTTTTCATCGATGAAGCCTCGTTGTTCTCGACGCGATTTTTTTATTGTTTCCCGAAGAGAGCTTCGGGTTATCGGATAGTTTTTCCGCTGATTACGTTCTTACTGTCGATTTGAATTTCGCGTGATTACGCTAATCGAGTGCTAATACGAACAATCAGTTTTTTCTTTTTCTTCTTCGCGTATACTATTTTGACACAAATAACAGTGCAAGTGAATTCGAACGATGTAGAATGCAATTTCGTCGACGTAATAACGGCGAGAAAATTCATTCGAAGCTCTCGGTACACATGCACGACTTTGATTCGCGCGGCGGTATATAACAGCGGTGTAAAGAGAGCGAAGGCAGAAAAGGCCAACCCTTTGAAGTTCTCGCGTTTCGCGCACAGTATCAATTACAGGTATATTCTTCGTCGGCCCTTTGAAGACGAGAGCTTGAAGCGCTTCTTCTTTGTCGTCGCTATCAATTTCGTTCTCTCGATCAAACGATGCATCTCAAGCCTTTACGCTTTATGGATCGCGTCTCAGCAGCGATGATGTGTATCGGATTGACTCGCTACTTACTTAGTGTCTTTGCGTTCGATGAAAATTTTCTATTAGTACGAACAAAATTAATATTTCGTGTCGTATCCATGAAACCAAAATTACGCTTCTATTCAATCTAAACTAAAAGTGATTTTGAATACTTGGGATGACAATACTCGTATAAGAAATATAGACGTGAGAAATACGAAATCATGGCTGAAGTTCCAAATATTCCAAGTTACTTTTATCGGTGCGGGTGAACATAACAACAATGCGTTATAAGAATGCGCCACCTAGCGGTGCTTCCAGGTACTGGAACCTAACCTACAATAGCGTTTCTTACCTCGCGATGCGCAACAACAACCGTCCAGAACCTGTCTTTTTCGACTCTTCGTTATACAGCCATTTCCGGCGGCAATCATGCATGCACGATTCGCAGAGCCCGGGCATCAGCAGCAACACACGGCGATAAAAAAAAGAAGTTTTTACTGCCACTTCTACTGATACTGATCAGCCATTTCTTGTGTTATGAACAAAGTCGAGGACAAGCAAAATGGATTATGGATTTATTATGTCAAAATTCTAGTTCGAAACGTCGATAGTTATTTCTAGAATCAATTCGACTCTGTTAAAAGTGAGGCTCGAACTGAGGTTATGTTAGCTATCTGCGAAACAAACGTATGACGGGCTTGCCAACCATAAAAATCAGTAGGATCTAGTTAATTCTCGATAGTTTTAGCCGATTTTTATGTAAGCTGTAACTGGTCGAAAAAAGCGAAATCTTTTTTTCTCTCCGTGCAGCAGTCCCGGTCTTTCTTTGCGCCAGAAGCTCGCGCAACTCTATATGCGTGTGTGTGTGTGTGTGTGTGCGTGTGTGTATATATATATATACACACACCGAGTGCGAGCGCAAATAAAACGCGAGCGAGCGTAATAATTAAGAGAGGCGGCGGCTACACTCCCAAAGCTCCATCGAGCCGAATATCGAGCGGCCGACAGAGAGAGAGAGAGAGAGAGAGAGAGAGTCTGTCTCTCGCTCACTCGTCGGAGCGGCAATCCGAGCCTGCAGCAGCGTTCGGATGACACGCGCCGCGGGCTTTGACGTTTTCCGCACACAAAGCGACTACCGCTGTACCTATACTCTGTCGTCCTTCGTTGCAGCAGCACCAGCAGCAGCTAGCGTAGACCTTAATTAATGCCTAGCCCTTAGCGTCGTGGGATAGATGTATATATATATGGAGCTCGCGTATAACAGCGACTTCTTTTTTTTTGGTTTTATAGTCGGGAATGTTTATGAAACGTACGTCATGGAAAATCTAATTCAAATTTACGCGGAAACCGTACCCTTTCACGGGGATGATGATTATTTTTTTTTGGTGGATTGAAGCGAGTATGAATGGAAGCAAAGGTTTGTATTGGAGGCAAAAAGCTATCCGGTGCATTGTGTGTGTGTGTGTATAGAGACGCGGCGTTGATTACAGCGCGAGAAATGAAGTTGTCCGATTGTTTGGACATTCCTTTGCTGGAGAATTGTGTAGGTGTGTGTGGGGGGGGGAGGGGGGATTGTTAACTTTGACATCGTCTTTGTTGTACTTGATGAAAAAATCATGAGTAAAACATTTGAAATACGAATGAGAGGTAAGAAAATATATGTGCCTCTACAATCTACATCCTTGTACGTAAGACAAATAAATTTTCTACGGTATCAGCTATCATTACCTTCTCATATCGATCTCTCAATCGCTAATTAACAACCAGAAGAAATAAGAGTTGTAAAAAAAGCGTTCTCGTATATCAGCAGCGGTTATATAGATCCGTAATAACAAAGAAAAAGCACCCGATATTGCGGAGACAGCCACGAGAGGAACTAACCATCCCACCAATTTCCAATATCGATCAAGTCAAAGCCAACGCAAATTTTCTCACCTCTATATACATAAACGACAACGAACTCGCCGGCGCATCGTTTGCGCGCTCTCTTTTTCGCGCGGCGTGTGCAATTAGAGAGCCCCTACTCTCGCTCGCGCGCAGTTTTGCAGCCTCTCACGAGACGACGACTATACGACCTTGTTTCGCGAAGGGGCTGCCATTGAGTCTCTCTCTGTTGCGCCTGCGCTCGGATCCTTTCTCTTTCTCGACGCGCGCGGCGACTACTTTCGCCGCGCGCTGACTCTCTGCTATACACGCTCTGATGTAAGTGGACGACGACGACGCTAATGGCAAGTTCAGCCGATGCGCTGGTCTACCAGTAGAGCGTATATGGACAACTGGGTGAATAGATTCGCGACGCGGCGGATGCTGCGATTCGTTTCGCTGTGGCTTGGCAATTTTTTTTTTTTTTTTTTTTTGGATTTGGTACAGTTGTTGGAGATTGGATAGGTTTGGTGGGTATGATGGTTTAGAATCTTGTGAGGAATGAAGAAGTTATATACAACAAATTTTAAAGCACATTTCCCACTAGCGCCCTCTACACTTTTTTCTGTCAAAATCGTATATCTTC
>UCOJ01001546.1:0-27487 GCA_900474305.1 Cecidostiba fungosa
GTTTTAGCACAATACCAACTTTGATTCTCACCTTGAAAGATTCTATAAGCGCGCGAAATTCGAAAAAAGTGTTTACCCGGTAGTAAAGAAAAAGCTTCTCTGATAATGATAAAAAAATCATTCATAAAAATTCAAAGATTATGCACTGCTAATTTACCTGCGTATAGCCAGACACGAGAGACTCACGTTTTTTTTTGTTCGTGTCCAGACACCCTCGAATCCGGAGGCAAACTAGTACGAGCAGAACCGCGAGAGGACGTTTTTATCGTCTTCTATTTTCTCTCCTCTTCCAGCGATGCACTACTGGCCACATGATAAGCGCGGTTATATTACTCGACGCCGTTTGATAACGAAATTGTATACACACAAGTATTAGACCTTTGTTTCTGTTACTATGAGTTTGACTGAAAAATCTGGTTTGACGTATAAATGTTCCGAACGATAAGGAGTTTAAGAATTTTCTTTAGATCTGCGGCTATTGTTACGTTTGGTGTTATTGCGTCGAACGTGTAGATAAGCGACGTTCCTTACATTTAATCTTGTCAAATATTTTGATTGATTTTTCTTGCGTGTCACATATGTTGATGACACTTAAAAATCAGAAGTTATTTAAAAAAAAAACACAAATTAATAAATAAGGACTTGATAAATATTTTGCTAAATAATTATTGATGGTATAATCGGTTGGTCGAAAAACTAATGAAGCTTATTTACTTGCTAAATCGTTCTGACAGTGACATATGAATCATTTTGATGCTTGTTATTGCAGACACGAGTTGATACTCGAAATAAAAATCAGCTGTTTGAAAATCAATATTATTGTATAGGAAGAACTAGGAATTCTGACCTTTAAAAGGTCGCTTATAAACATCAGAAAATTACCAAGTAAATAAATTAATGAAAATGAGTCGTAAGATCAAGGCTATATAAGAGCCGATTCAATCTTATTAACGCAGTATACAAAGATGATCGAGAAAATACTAGGAAAATTTAATAATCCTCTACAGATCAACAGCCTTTTTTTTGAGACACCTCCTTATATATAGGATAATGTCTTTTCTTGCACTTCTTTAGATATGACGCTAAAGAAGCAAATGAGTCGGTACATGTAAATTACACTTACGTACAAGTTATGCAAGGATAAAAAGCGTCGTGTTACAGATAGTAAATCGTCGTCCAGAGAAAAAGTGACGTGAGTTTGCTGAAATAAGTGTAATTTAATAACAAAGTTGTTTCTTCTGTCCGACACGTGTTAGCATCGCGAACAAATTTACTTTGTCAAGGTAGGACATTGTTTTTCAATGTTTACTCGATAAATGTAGTACTACTGAGTTGAAAAAATAAATCTCTCTCATCACGATAAAGATGAGCGTTTCGTACATACATAGACAGTAAAAATAAACGTTTTCAATGGGCCGCTTATAATGTCACACGTGATTGCTTTACCAACGGCTTTTAAACACGATGCGCACACGCACTATATGCTAGGAATATAAATCGCGGAGACTACCTATACGTTTTATCTTTAGTCGAGTCGATGAGAATTTCGCTTCTCGTCCAGTAACACGAATTGATTTTATCTATACGATGAAAAAAAAAGATGTTATTTCGTCTAAGTATACTCACCGATGCGTCGTCGATTTTTTATTTTTGGAAGAGTATAAATAACGTTTACTCGATTAATCAATCATTTTTTTCCTATAAATCCAAAGTCACTTTTGATATTCAAATCAGTATACCAGTGTTTCCTTGTATCAAACAACACACAGACTCGGAGACGAAATCACTGAACCTTGAATCAATTACTCACTCGACCGCAGTGCGGCAATAAGAGAAAAAAAACTGTATGATATATACGTGTCTATAAAAAAAATATCGAAATCCGCAGCAGCTGCAGCGTCAACTATTTTATAAAATTCTTGGATAAAAATCGTTATTACAATACGCGCCAGTTTTGAAATTCCCGCGCAAGTTTCACAACGACTTGTATATACCTACTACGTGACATACACACAATACCATAGGGCAATAGTATACGCGCTTTGGAAATTGGAAAAGTAGACGTCGTGTATTTCTCAAGCGTATAAACATTCTCGGTACATGTAATGTGTATATACGCTCGTTTTGCTAAATGTATATAGAAAATTAATGACGAGCGCGCGCATCCGAACGTGAGTAAATAAATGACTTGTTCTACGCTATACGTGTATAGTATACCTTGTATAACAAGTTTCTTTCTGTGGCTTTGAGAAAATTGTATTTTTTTTAAGCTTTTTGTACCCCAGAATTTTGAAATATATTCAGAAGCGTGAGCTGGTATAATAGAGTTAAAGGTGGTGTGGTCAAAATTTAATAAGGGTATCGCAGAGAGAGTGTAAATTGGTTCTATATAACCCAAGCTTCAGTTAATTTGAATTGAAAATGATATTGTTATTTAATAATGACGATCGAAAGCTCTGCGATATTAATTTCAGATCGATGCTTTGAAATTGTCAATCATCGAGAGCTGAATTATGTATATAGACGTCATATTCGAGCAATTAAATAAAATTGAGATTAAAAATTAGTGGACATATAAAGCTATTAACGAATGCTCTTAGCTGCAGGTTATTTTTATCGTAAAAAGTGTTCAATCGATTAGATGAGCAAAAAACGTCAAATTCAAGGCAAGCATGTACGCATTTCGCAGCATCGCTTTTTTTTGTCAACGTGTCGTGTCTATACCTTCTTCTAATCTATTTTAATTTATGCGTTATAATATACGGTAATGCGCTGGTTTTGCGAATTTATAGGATATTCAAGACTTTTTGCGTTGAGCAGTGGAATAATTTCACTTGATTTACTAGTTTATTTCTCTTTGAGCTTATGCTGTATATCAACTGGATATTGTGGAGAGATGATAATGGGAGTAATGGATCGTCTTTTATACGTTTTACGTTAATATATGTATAATGACTATAATTGACTGGGAAAGAGTAATCAATCAAAAATAATATTTTCGTGTTTTTACAATTCTAAGCAACGTGTTATGAAAATTAGGTAAGCGTTTTTATGTAAAGCTTCAAATATTTTTGTACTTTTCCTCGGTTATATCTTTAATCTCTGTCATGACACCTCTATTATAAATTGATCGATAAAAGTAGTCTTCGATAAAGATCGAACGTATACAACCAAAATACGATTAGGACATGCTTGGAACACGTTATCAGAACTGTCTTCGATCACGAATCTTTAAATGCTTCAATTTCATTGTATACATATCACTATAATAGCGAGTGAAAAAATTCCTAAATTTTTTTGACAATGACAACTTGCATGTATAATGCACTCTAAAAAATTGGCAATTATTAGCGAGCATTACGCGGCATGATTTCAGTAAATATAGGTCAAATTCGCAGAGAAAAAAAATTGTATCAAAGTATACATATACATCGAGAAGAAGAAGTGTAAATGTTGCTATTCTATATAATTACGAATTCATAAAACAGATACACTGGATTTCACGCTCGATTGCACCGCAAATAAGACGTAACTCTCCGGCGTATATAGAATTTTCGATTTATCTGTCTTCACTTTCTCATATAACACCGCAGGCTATATATACACAGGAATGTATTGGAATTGTCTGCTTCAGGTATTCCTATATATAGTTCGAATACCAGATATTTACATCGGAATTCAAAATATTACGTAGTTTTCTTATTACACTTTTCAAATAGTATATTACACTTCAAGATCATCTCTCTTAATATCAATACATAATTTCTCTGATGTTCTTAATCAACCTCAATATTGAAAAAGAAGTAGGAACCTTATTTACCCGGACGTTTAACTCATCTCCGCGTCGCCGTGAAAAAAAAATAAAGAAAGAAAGAAGAGAAGCTGTAGAAATTGGCCGGAGACGATATGAAGCCGCAGAGAGAGCGGGAAAGTTTTCCGCGATGGATTTCCCGACGGGAACGACGTTTTTCCTTACTTCTCTATTTGCCATCCTCTCAGCTCACTCTTTTCACCGTCGTATTTTCCTTTCTTCGAGTGAAGAACGAAAATTTAATGCAAGTATAGAAGTCCTCCGCGAGATTGAAAATATTGACGATTGCAAGTCTTTTCTCCAGGTAATTCAAGGGTTATGAGATTCGCGCGTTTGCCGATGTAAAATTAATCGTATTTTTATGGATGATCGCGTGAGATAACATGAAAAACTTGCCCTGGTAGAAATTCAACTATTTAAAATGGTCAGGAAACTAAGAAATGGCTATGAGAAATAGCCAGAAGCCATTTTTTGAGCATTTGATGGAATGAACATAACCTCGAAATCATCCTAATGATTTCTTCTTTTTGCATCGTACAGATTGTACACTAAACGTAAAGAGAGTTTGAAATATCTACTACTTTTTAAAATGTTTACACAATTCGCAGTTAATTCAAGTCGTACAACCACGATTTGTAAAGATATTTAAGATTTTCTCAGTTTTCAGCGCTTTTATAGCCATTAACTAGCTTTTATTCCTACTTTGTTTTGGTCGATCTGCCTTGTAACATGGTATAATCAATATCTTACGCCATATTTACTCTAAAAAATGCTTAAAAAAAGGTTGGAAAAAGTGTTTCATCACAGGGCGATAAATAGGCCAGTTTTCGCCAATTTCTACCTATACATGGTACTTACTAGCTTGTTTAAATGGAATCGATTTCTACCAGGATTGATTTATGCAAAATTATGTCGTCGTTGTTTTATGTCCCGCAGTAAAATCTTTCGCACATGCTTGATGATGTTTTGAATTTATTATTATCGTCACTTTGAATTTGCCGTTGATATATAAGGCTACTTTTTTTTCTTAACGATGAAACCTTGAAAATATACTTCTTCTCCGTGACTTTCTTCTGTGTGTCACTTATTTTTGCAGGAAGCGTTTGTTAGTCAGCTAAGCGATACTTTAACGAGTGCAATTATTATACCGACTATACTGTTTGATAACACAATAGTTTCGATGACTAATATGACGATATAATTTCGTTCTAAATATACGTGTCGCAAAAGTCATTCTAGGCCTATTATTAAATATAAGGACATTCCTCGAGACAACAATTAAAATTCTTGTCCTCATGTAGAATTTGAAGTATTTTGCCGGTAAAATATAGATCAATCTATATTCAAGTTCCATCCGACTGACCCTGACACAGACTCGTGAGAAAATCTAATCCAAAAAAATGTTTGGCCACTTCCAGATGAGACCTCGTGACCTTCCCACTATGGGCTATTGGAATTTTTTTCATCGGGAATATAATATGCTCTTAGGCTTTCCTTGAAGACAAAAAATTTGCAAGCGTGTCGATGCATATAAATGCTGAATAATTAATATGCTTGATAAAAAAAAGTAACATTAACGATTCGCTAAACTTGTTTGTTCAGGATTCCAAGTTCCGCATTTTCGAAATTAAAACGCGCTTGGATTTCAAATATTGTGTTAAAACAAACGTTTAGAGACTTTAAATACTTCAAACAGTCTCTTGAATCCAAAGCACATAAACTCCTTGCTCTGTTGACTTACGAAAGAATGAATGGCTCTTCGGAGGTATAGTGTGTGCTATACGTACAAGGCACTTTACCGAGATTTTGTCATTCTAATCCTGCGCTGTGATAAATTTAAATGTGTACATCTATAGTCTTTTTATAGTTATTGATAGAACTAAAGTCAATTATCGAATCTAATAAACACAAACATTAAAAAACTTGTGAACAGTTATATTAATGCATAAGAATAATAAACTAAATGTTACGAGTTACGCAGTGAATCACCGCAAACGAACGCCACTGAAATAGAACTTGAAAGCGAAAATTGAGTCAATGAAACGTGTCAGTTTACAATCGATTATTTGTATACATATCATCCATTTAATATACGCAAATTGAATATAATATAATTTTTTCTTCGCATATGAATCACCGAAAAAAAATTTCAAGAAAATGCATCAGGAATACCTCAACGCGCAATATTATCAAACTTTGATATAACAAGAAAATGATGGTTACTCACTCAAGTCTTTGGTTTCCATGGTCACGACGCTCTATACTGTTGTACTAGAGTCGAGAAGAGCAGAACCGCTACTGACGCCGAGGAATAAAGGAAGACACGATGTGCAGCCAACCGATGCGTCTATACACGTGGCTCTGATGTGTGCGAGTGTGAGTGTGTATATATAGATATACTGCGCTCTGGGTAAAACGTCGAGAGGTTTTTATGCGTTATTGTAGACTGCAAGGATTCGACTGATTATCTCACTGTGGACGTGTGTTATTTTGGATTTCGGATGGTTTTAGTTATGGATTTTATTGTGACATTTGAATTTTCTTTTAGTGTTCAAGGCAGTTTTTATAGTGAAAACCTGCTTTTTTATAATATTATTATTGAAAAACTGATGTGAAGTACCGAAGAAAAAAATTCAAATTTCACTGTAATCTACTTTTGAGCAGTAAAAGTTTTCGTACTAAAACATTCAAGACACAAAAGAGTTCTTTGACCCCATAAAACCTGCGAGAGCAAAATCCGATCTCTTTACAGTATTCCACACACGAGGAATCGTAATTTTCTCAGATAAAACATGAAATATCAAAGTAAAATACAATTTACCACAGAAAAATTCCCGCTCACTAAAATATCCATAACACAAAAAAAACTTTTACTGCAGAGAGCTCCATCCACCGAAATCCAAAAGAAAAAAAACACACGTTCACTGGTAGAGTCAAAACTCGTCGCACTTACTTCCTTCTCTCAAAATCACACAAACACGACGACGTGAGATACAAGAAAAAAAAAACAAAACTTGAAGAAGAAGAAGAAGAGAAATAAATGCACTATACCACTGGCCGCGCGAGTCGCCGCCGAAATGCTGAGTTGGGTCCGCGTGGGACTTGGCTTTTATATGATGGGCATTCGTTGCGAGCTGCGCGCGCAATATACCGATTTTTATATACATATATACCTGTCCCCCGGCATCTGGACTCTACTCTCAGCTGTTGGCTCTCCGCGGAAAAGCCAAGGATGACTGTGAGGCTGCTCGACGACTTTTGTGTGAGATATTATTATGATATGCCTGTAGTGTGTGAGGAGGAAAAATACCGGAGATTTGGCTTGGAATTTTTTTGGATCATCATGATGATCCTTGTAGAAAAGGAAGACTGTGTATTGAAAAATTAATTTCAAATAGTACACTTAGTAACACACTGCGTGCACTTGCGGGTCAAAGAACTGACTCGAGGAGGACCGCATTGTATGTCTTTGTTGTTTTTTCAAACCTGTTCTCTCAGTTGGTGTATGGGATTATTCGCTTTTTGGCATTCACTGCTGCGTTGCTTGGAAGACTTGTTCTGCTTGACCTTTTTAATGCAATGATTAGAGGAGCTATTATACGATACGATCTATATAAGTCAAATTTGTGTAGACTCTATCGTGGGATGGTTTTAAAGTCGAATAATATAATGTATATATTTATTATGAAATATTTCTAGTCTTATAGTTGAACTAAAGGTTTCGAAGCATTCGGACGTGTGTCGAGGGTTCATTACATGCATAAGAATGTGGAGAACGAGAAAGTGAGAATTGCACTGCAAGTGGTCAATTGAACAGAGAAATTCCTACGAGTTTACGATCTTATAATAACGCGTATTGTAATTTTTATTGTAAAAGGTTTTTTACGAAACTTTTTCTCTAAAATGATGAAAAGCACTTTTGAAATGGTCTTGTTATAAACGAGTTTTAATACGTCCACTCGAAACCGCTTTAATTTAATGAAGTCCTTAGTATGCGACGCCAGAGAAGTTTTCGTAAACTGTATCATTGTATTGTTTAATCTGCTTAAATTTTAGTTTTCCCTAATACTCGTTTCTTTCCCTTTCATTAGAAAAAAAACAAAGACACGATACAACTGTGAAGAGTAAAAAATTACAAAAATGGAAATTGGATAAAGTCGAGAAAAATACTTTTTTTTCGTAACAGGCTAGGTAATCCGCAATTACTTCATGCACAAGCAAAATATACGAGTCGCCGTCTTTGCGTATACATTTTCATTGTCATCCGTCTTCATCCTGTCACATGTGACTTAAGCGACTGGTAGAGATAGCAAACAATATATACTGCAGCGTTATGGTTATACGTGTGTATATATAACATCAAAATGATGAATGATATTATACAAATTCAAGTAATAATATATTTAAAGCTGGAGCCATAATTGCGACTGTCAGTTACAAAGGTTACAGACTTGTTGAATATCATCAGCGATGCGCCTCTCATTAATTATTTATATCCCGGAAACGAGTAAATTTTCAGATGGACCATAAAATCTCATCGAGATGAGAAACACACGTTTTTCTCTGAAAAGCCGTAAATATACTGCATATGTAGATTAGTAGTCTTTTTGCAACTTTTTTTTTATAAAAACCTTCCATATATTCTACTCGATTTTTTCTCCTCGTTATCGAAAGAGATATCTACTACACGTATTTTGCATTTTCCAGTTTTATTCGTCGATATCGCGATACTCTTGCGAAAACAGCTATTTACCTCGTCGTATATATTCTTTCTCTTCATTTCTCTTCAGTCGACTGTCTGACGTGCTCTTGTCGTTCGTTCGTGACTTTATGCGAAAACGCTCCAGAGACGGACATAAGAGACACACGTTCCGGGAATGAAACAATGTTAACAAAAATATACCAAATCTTAAATCTCGATCGACAATGAGTACATAGTTTTCCGATGCTATAACTTATGCAATATAATCTCTGCAACTACACGTTTACGTGGAAGTCCTCTGCAATTTTTTTATTCTAGTCTTTTTTTTTGTTGCCAACCTGTTTGTTGTTATTTGCGAGGATTAGCGCCGAGGGAATTGTGCAATGTAGACACTTTTTTATTCGGAGGACGACACTGGAAATAAACATGCGAACTCTCGTATATAAAGTCAGAGAGTTTATATGCGTTGAAAAAGATTTTTCCGAAAAGCTGTATACCCTGTGTTTATTTTAATTAAGCTTCTGATCTAAAATAGAACAAAATTTCCTGCCTTTCGCGTAATCAACTACTGCGTGTCCTTTGACGCGATTACAAATGAAAGAGAGTGAAAATTATTTTCTGGTATAGTAATTAAAGGGATACGTCATTTTAAAAATTTCATTAAACACGAGTGACGATTTTGATTACGAATTGTAGGTATGTATTATGCGTATAAAGAGTAAATTTGCTATACCATCGGAACGTTGAAAATTTAGAAAATAAAGCGTGCGACACACGAACTTTGGGAAAGTAATTATGACGTGAATATATGACGCACGATATATGCGTTTGGTAAAACATAGCACGTATATATGTGCAGAGAGGCTCATCCAGTCAATCAGTGGGTTATACGTGGATTGTAATATCAAAACGAGACTTATTTGTGAAAATTTAAATCACTCGACCGATATAATTCCGAGAGAGAGACCGATGGCTCGTATTTTTCTATATTTTTTTAAATTTACGAGTGGTATTATAAACAAAAACTTTTCGTCCAAAGAAAAATAAACTAGAGATTTTCGTTGAATAATAAAACTCGAATATAAAAGATGACGCTGCTGGGGATTGACGGGTCAAAAGGATACTTTGGCTAATTACAGTCATTCTAGAAACCTCATTGTTCTGCTCATTTTGAAGCTTCGAAAATCACGTGCTGTTATGTGAATTGAAGGTATTTTTAGATGTGTATCAGAGTATACACACGTAACCGGACAATGACGTGAAGTTACAGCTTCGACTGTTTTTTATCCTAAACATAGTCAGATACATAAGTTATACGATCAACCTTATCCCTGAAAATTCAAGTTCACCGGTTAATTAAGCTTCCGGTAAAAATCCATCCAAACAATTTTTCTAACGAAGGTGACGCCGTTATTTAAAAACATAAACGAAATACCACGTATAATACCGTCCGAAGCTCTGACGTGTCACACATACGTGTCTCCCATACGAAAGTAGTCAAATTTTAATTAATCGAGGCCGGAAAGAAATCGGTCATTTGCGATGTAAATCCATGCCATCGTGTATGTGTGTGACTTAAGGCTTATGCAAGGCCGTCTCGATCGTCGAGTTGACCATTCAAGAAGATGTCTCGTAGAGAAAAAGGAGAAGAAGAGAAGAGACTTTGTCACGTAGAGGTTTTATACTTCTTTGGGCATCGGTCTTTTTGGTGACTTGGAAAAAAGAAGAAAAAAAAACATGTCTGGACTTGGCGGTTGATTAATGGCTCGCGTGCATTGTTTATTTCTTTTGCGCGGGTCCTTATTTTTTACTTCTGCAGCGGTCGACCGGTTGTGACGTTCTAATTAAGTATAGTGTATATACCTCTGGTTGTTATTGTCAGGATTTATTTTGTTATTATGTGGGTATGCTAATACGTGAGTGTATGTCGTTGCTTCTGTGATGGAGACTATTAGTGTAGTTGAGGAAAGCGTCTATTTTCGATCTTCATTTTCAAAGCCAATAAATATCTTGAGAGAAACTCGAGGTATTACATGGATATAACTACAATTTTTTAAATAGGTTTTGATGAATTTATTTTATCTATTGGCTTTGAAAATAGGCGGTTTTTCAAATGTGTCAGTCTTTGTTATTAGGAGCGATGATGTGTACTTGACAGTGCAATTGTCACGGTCATAGATGGGATGGGTATAATAATGTGGGTTACGAGAAAAAAAGTTGTTTTTTCTCCAACTAGTTTGTTTGTCGTACATTGTAATCTTTCGATATTTTTGTTTATGTTTTCGCATTGTATACGATGTATGACCACGAGTTCGTTAACGTGTTGTTATCGTTATTACAATCATGCAAGGCCAAAAGCAATTATATAGTAGGTACTAGCTACAGGTAAACGGTTAATAACTAAAGTAAAAGAAAAATCAAAAATAAAAGAAAATAACCAAAATCATTTCTACTACTAATATACGTGCCAATAAAAGCGAATGCGCATCAGCAACAAACGATCAGTAGTAAAATTCCGAGTTAAACAAGATAGAATAAGTAACTACATATCAGTATATCACACACATCTCAGAAGAGAGATGAAAACGAGCAATAATTCAACACACATATTCACCTTTCCGAGCAGTATCATTGTCGTTCAATCCCGCCGAATGGAATAATTCAACTTGGCAATCAGCCGCACAAAACTCCATATTGAGGCCGTGAATGAAACGCTTCTGCACACAGAGATATCCAAACGAGAGTCTCTAACGATCGTCAGCTGCGATATATCATATATACCGAGAGCTGCCGCGAACAAAACGGTATAAACAAACCGAGAAACATCACTAATTGCTACGATCGTCGCTTATACTGTACTGTTTACAAGCGCGAGACGACATAACCTCACTTTCTCGTTTCGCGCCTATAATATATTACTACTGTCTTCTGCTCTTCTTCTGAAAACATCGTTGTGTCATACTCGTTCTTTTCGCGAAATACACACTAAAGTAAATGAAAAGTCGAGTAGATCTGTAGTAGACGATGACACGGAGATAGAGAGAATAACAGGTGATGCGTGGGTGGAGCTGATGCGCTTTACTGATCGAAAGCGTGCCAGTATACATCCTATATGTATATATATATAAGAACTACGGTCGCGGTGTCTTGCGCGCGCGCGGATCGAAGTGACTTGCACTATATGTATAGACTTTGTATGTCTGTCTGCGCTTGTGCCAGAAATCGAAAGCGCCAAATGGGGATTGCGCTTGTAAAGTGTATTGTTGCAGTCGATGCACCGTTGAAGTTTTGCTTCTGTGTACAATATTTAATTTTTCCTTATACCTTCATTCATCGAGACTATAATAGATTCTTTTAACCGTATGTTAACGGCCTTTTTCAAGATTTTAAACGACATTTCATTATTATTTAAAATACTCCATGTCGTAAGTAAAATTCTTGTGACTACTGCCAATGTTTAATTTAGTTAAACTTATTATTTTCTAGAATAATTCACAATACGGTATTAGTGCAGCCAATTATTCCCGTTACAAGATTTACAAAACGATTCTATAAACCGGCGTTCGTCCATTCAAACCTCAATTTAAACCGCCGGCTATATAATAGTCTCTACTATTATTCAGCCCATAGTGCGTAGTTTATATTGCATTATACGAGCATACACTCTAACGTGAGTCTCCTTATATGTAAACTACGAAAACTACCGCTAACCGATTTTTTACCGATATCTCTCTCTCTAACACGCGTTGAAATTATTCAAACGACCGATTTAATTCTTTTCCGACGAAAAACACAGACAAAAAAATTTTATTTCCTTGCGTGTATGATGTGTCTCGCGAAAAAACAAAAACAGCCTCTCGCAAAAACCGATCGCTATAATAATATACAAACACTTATGCACGATGACACGTGAGCGATTAATGAAGATTCTCTCGGAAAAATCAGACTCACCGATTCTCCAGCTTTCCGGGAAACGACTGTATTATAAAAGTCTGTCCTATACTGTAATATAGTCTGGAAAACACGCGGCAGCTCGCACACAACACTCACTCTGATATGTTCGTCCGATCGACGAAAGTAACGCGGCGACACTGACGCGAGACTCGATTGTATATCGATGTCGTTCGATTCGGCATCATTACAAAGGCTCTGCACGCACTAGTCGACCCGTATACGTCTCTCTTTACTTGTGTGCGTGTGTCTTGAACGAGTACATATAGAGAGGGATTCCGAGACGTATAGACAGATGGAACTATGCCCTTTGGTGCATTATTATTATTATTTTTTTTTGGGACAGCGTGACGGTTTATTCCGCGAGCTTTTTTTTAAGCGATGACGTGATTATGATAGAGGCGTGAATCGCGCTGCACGTTTTGTGACGTATGTTAGTCGGTCGTTGAGAGTTTGAGTCATGTGGCCGGGTGATTTCGGCTGTTTCTACTTGATGTTATGCAAATAATTTTAAAGAAGCTTTTAACGCTGTATATTTAATTTTTCGCGAAATTTCGTTGAGCCTCTTCTTCTTGACTCGAGAAAGGAAAAACATTGTATAGTAGTAAAAAAAGGCATTGATACCTCTCGGCGTTATAATTGAGATAATGACACATATGCGTGAGAAAAAGAGCTTTGGCGTGTGCTTTCCGTCTATTCTCTCATTCTCTATCCGGTTGTATATAGTGTGTTTACAAACGGACTTGCGAACTCGCGCTTGATGCAATTGCGGCGCAAAGTTTCGTCCGAGAGAGCTTTGCTGCTGGAGCTGTTGAATTGGGTTGATGAGCAAATAATATCCGCTTTTCGAAATAAAAGGATGGATGATATTTATTTATTTTTTCTGTATACATGCAATATCTATATAGTTTTATGTCAAATTTTAACTAAACATTAGTATTTATATAATCTTGCAGTGAAACAAATTATATGACGTTAATACTTAAATTTCAGTCTTGTTATACTTTCACAAAATAATCCAGGGGTCATCACGGTCATGAACAAAAAAACATTAATGCTAGGTTCTATTTCAAGTGTCAGTCGGTCTATGATGAATCCTTGCAAGAATTTATGTCATAGGTATAAAAATTCAGTTTTTACGTGAACTGTATATAAAAAATATCGTCATAATATAATAACTAGTTCCAGTGGATTAATAAAATATTTTGATAATTTAAAAAGTCACTTTTACAGAGCTTTTAGTTGATCAGGATAAGAAGCAATAATATCTGATAGAAAATAAGTGACTTTTCGAAATCTCGATAAAATTTTTACAATTATTGTACGCTTCTTTAATATCTAAATAACTATATCTTTTAATTATCCTATACTTTTTATCGTAATTTTTACCACAAGCTGCACCTAATCACTGGATTCATTTTGGATCCTTTTTTACACTGAAAATCTCGGGCGAATTCTTCCATGTTAGAAAAAGGTATCGATACACGTGCTACACTTGGGCTGTAAATATGTTCAAAAACCATTTTTCGAAGTAGCTCATCTTTCATTTTAATGCACCAAACGTTGGCTGCACTGATCCAAAACATTTGTTGAGGTGTGTACCTGAGGTTTGGAAGACATGGTTCTATTACGTTACTACTATTTACCCAGTGTTGGTAAGCCTTATAAGCAGATTTAATACCGCCGTTGTCTGCGATATTTTCTATGATAGTTTTATCTCCATGCAACTATTTTTAAATAATTAAAATATATATAAGTATTTATTCATTATTTTAGTACATCCATAAGAAGTTTGCACTTTGAGAAATAAGCCGTGCCAAATATTACCTTTTCTTTAATTTGCTCGACGGTGTAATTATCGTATTGTTCGACGATACATTTAGCCTTTTCCGTAAATTTACTTCTAGTTTTCTTTTCCCACCAGTTTACATTATTTCCATCCTTGTCGTATTCAGATCCCACAATATCGAATCCATGAGTAATTTCGTGGCCTATCACGGATCCTATTGAACCGTAATTTATATACTTTGGTTGGTCTATTTGGAACATGTGTCCTCGTAGAATACCGGCAGGTAAAACTGTAATAACAAAAACAATCAGTATTACACATACATGTAAATCTCGATGTAAATTGATAGATATTTTTTTATAGCTTTTTTAGACCGAATGTGGAGGTTACAGTATTACAGATCCTACTCGTGATCAAACATCAACCGCTTGCACAATGTTGTATACTATTATCTTTAATCTATTAATTACTTACCTATTTTATTTGTTGGTATTTCATAATAAGCATTAACTACTGCGACATTCCCGTACTTTGACCAATCAGTATATCCAGCAGGGTTTCTTAATTTTCCATAATGATTATCTACATCAAATTTATTAATTTTTAAGTAATCTACGAGACAGCTTCCAGGATGTATTTCCAGATTTGCATAATATTCTTCAATTTTTCTATCGTCCAATAACTCGTCTGGGAAAGAAATCATAGCACCCATTGCATCAAGTTTTTCCAAAGCTGCTTTTCTTGTCTTTTCGTCCATCCAATGTGACTTCACGGAACATTATATTCGTTTTTTAGAAGAAATAAGTATATTGTATATATTTGCAAAATTAATTGATCGATCAAATTACTTACATCTTTTATTGTTCTTCTCATTTGTAATTTAATATCGCGTACCAATTCAGAGACTTTATGTGTTATATTTTTGTCAAACTTTCTAACGTACATGGAACCTACGGCAATCGGCAAGTTTTCCATTATTTCTCTGATGCATCGAATAGTTTTACTTGGTTTTTTATTTGCTTCGTATACGATCTTTTCGAATTCAAATCTCCTGTCATCGATTATTTGTGGCATATAATCCATTAGTTCATAAATTACATACCAAAGTTGCATATTTGCGAGAGTCCTTTTCGGTGTACTTTCAAGCAACTGTTCTAACTCAGATATATAATTTGAATCAATTACTTCGACAGTATCATTATAATATGCAGATACGTTGCTTTGATGTAATATTAAATTCAAAATATACAACCAATTGATTTTAGGATACTTTTGAGATAAATCTTTTACAGACATACGCTTATCGGCAGCATTTTCTTTTTGTAAAACTACAGCAGGCGATTTAATCTGTTGAAACATTAAAAATTTAGTTTAGTCAGTAAACGTAATTTGGAATTACAATACTTATAACTACAATAAATTATTGAAATTATAAATGCGGTGGAGTGATATTTATTGACTTCTAAAATTAAAAATCGTGCATAGTGCAGCTTTACACATACCTCATACAATTTGGTTTCCAAATTCAAACATTCGGCCATTTGTTTCTCTGCTACATTTCTATCCGCACCAAGCAGTACTGCAATATCAACCATATAACTTTCATAATTTGGAAGTAACGAATCATTGCCTTTAAAATAGATGTCTGTTACAATAAGTTTAGCAGGAACGATCTATAAAAAATAATACAAACTTAATCCGTATTTTACTTGATTTAAAAGCAAAATTAAGATTTTTTATTTTTTACTCACTTTCAAGTTTTGTATGGACGAATTAATTGAGTCATCGCCAACTATTAACATAAATGGAAATTTGTTTTGTAAGCCTAACGACGCAATTTTTTCGCTAGTTTCTTCCCAACTATATTCATCAGCCATCCAATTAGTTTCTAAAACTGGCCAACCTCCTAAATTTTTCAGTATATCAAGAATTGGTTTTGTTCCCATTGCCTCGGTGGTAGCTACGATGTGAATTTATTAAACATATAGATATTTAATTCCTTAATAAAGTATAGATATCCACGTAGCTTATAGTTTAGTTTGAAATAATTATACATAACCGAAACTAAAATTAAATTAATCTTCTTTTATAAAATGTATGTTGTATTAGACTATGCAGAGTCTACAATCTTACCAAAAATTATAAAGGTTTCAAACTATATCGATGTATTATTTTTTTCAACATTTTTTATGACGAAAATTCGAAAAAGTGCTTATCAACTCACGCATTGTATAGCTTTTGGAAATGTCTCAATTAAGAAAAGCCGTTTACCTTCGTCTAAGCAATTATTATAATGAATTTTCAGTTTTTTATCGGTTTCAGAATCACTTGGCGTGATTTTTTTCTCAAGTACATACATCGTTTTTACTCCTATGTCGGTGTACATTATATCCAGCATGGATATGCTACCAACATCATCCGGTATATGACTCTCTTTTATAAAACTTCCACAGGCGAACTCGAAAAAGTTATCACAAGGATCTGCTGCAGGGTTCATAGTTTTTGAAAGATATTCCGCTGTAAAATTATTAAATATTTTTATTTTCTTTAATATCATTAATATAAATATAATAATTGAGTAAAGAAACTATATTAATAATACCTTCAGCACGGCAACCAATAGAATAACATATCTTATTACACTTTCCATTGGCAAGTTTATAAACTGAAAATTATGAATTTTCTGGTAATTGGTATCGAGAGATAAACATTCGAGATAGCTTTACTAACATCAGGCACGGATGTTAGTAAATAAGGCTTAGAGTTGTATTCATATATGTTTTCCTCTACTATCCTACAGTTGTAGGATAACATAGGAAAATATATATGAATTTTCAACACTTTTAGGATAGTATAGGAAAATATATATATGAAATATATATGTGAATTGCAATAGGAAAACATATATAAAACATCATACCATAGACTTGTATATATATTAGTACAAACACTGCCAGTAGAGATCCACATATAAATCCCCTGTAATAATTCAAACAAACTTTTTTATTCATTTTGAAGAAAAAATCACTAAAGATGCAAAATGATACGAAGCGATAACAAAATTAAAATTAAGAAGGAATAAGTATTCAGTAAATATTGTTTTTATTAGAATAACTTCATCAACTTACCACATTCTATTCCTCCGAAAACGTATCAGTGTTTCACTTACTCGCAAGCTAAACATGTTAAAAGCTCTGGAAGTTATACCAAAAGACTAAAATAAATTAACCGATCACCACATCAGCTACCACCTCAATGCCGATTGATTTAAACTAACGACACTTCTACAATATGTTTACACTTGTCACTGTTATTAGTTTCGCATAATGTCTGCTTCCAAACGTCACGTGTTCGAGTATTTACAGAGTTAGTGACAGCGCCCTCTTGCGGCGCCTTAAACTTGCGAATAGCAACTGATAAAAGTTGTGTTTACGTTTTTACTTTCTGCTTTGAACTGTTGCTCATGGGTTTCCAAGTAGTGTATGTGTAATTTGACTATACTGTTCTCCAGACATTATTTTATTGCGATATTTTACAATAGTCGTGATAACAATAAAAATAGCATAGATAAGAAAATACAATGTCAAAGGTATTTCAGCGGAATGTTACTGGGTTTACAATACTGTTCGGTGTGCGAGATAGGCTAATTCTACATTCGTTAAGAAATAAGCAACCGAAAGATATTTCGAATTATGTATATCATGACCTGAATGATGGCAATAATTTGATACTGTATTACAGTTTTCTCTCAGTATTCTACTACACGAGTTAAAATATTATTTTTGTTTCTATAAATTAACTATAATTAGTATAAATGTGATAATCATAATATCTTCCCCCTTTATAAAAAAAAAATGGCCTATTTTTTATTTAATGATACTTAAAAATATGTCGTATTGTTTGTTTTGTTTGCAATGTTTTGACATTGAATTATAAAAGAGTTCTGTCAAAATAATTATTTTGTTTTTAATTTTATAATTATGGTTTGGAATTTACGTTACATAATTCTTTTATAAATTAATACAGCTAGGATTTTAATCTTCTAATGCCAAAAATTAAAATGAATAATAATCTGTTGTATTATTGTGTGATATTATGTAGAAAGAATAATACTTAATCAAATTTATATGTTCAGATGGAGTGCGGAAAAGTATTTACTAATATTCGGGTGCTTTTCAGAATTTAAAAAAGGCATAGTACAGAAGAAAACAGCGCGCGCAGTGCGCTGAATTTTACTAGTATTCATAATTAATTAGTATATGCAAAGGATACTTTTACAAACAGACTAAACGACTATTGTATGGTGTGTTTTTCAGCCTATTGTTTGCTGTTTTATTATCCTTTTTGTTTTAACATAATATTTTGATGCAAGAAGTGTAGAAACTGCGTGATGCATTAACTAATTATCTTCGTTTAAGTAATGTTTATTAAATGTGAAATTGGCCAAGTAGTTCCTAAGATATTAGGGTATACCTACACATAAATATTTTCTAAAAACACTATATTCGGATCAATAACACCTCATAACAATTCTTTTTATGTTTTTTCGATGACACATAATTTAAATATCACAAAGCTTCCTTTGGAAGGAAGCAAAAAAAGAGAAAGGTAAATCACCGAGGAGAGCATTCCCAATGTTCTAGAACCGGCCACGGACGACGGGTTTTTCGATCCGGATCGAAGTATCTCTTTTCTCAAAACGTCTCTGACGACGAAATTGCGTCAGACGACGTCGTTGCCTCGATGCAAAAGTGCTGAGGTTGTATGTTAATGTCGTTTTTTTGGAAAAAAATCCCTCGTGTTCTGCGGTTTTTTAAAGGATAATATGGAGTTATTTTAAAATCGCAAGTTTTTTCCAACGCAGAGATGGAAATGAATTAGTCATTCGTCGAGTCTTCGCTAAATGATACAGCAAACTCGATTGAGCTTCTGAATGAAGACTTGCTGTACATACGAAATTTTTACTTTCTGAGATGCTTTTTATTGTTGCTATAAAAAGTGAAAGATTGCAATCTTAATAAATTTCATTCAGGCAATTTTTCCGCACAACCACAATACTCGTACATATAGATAGAGTTATTTATTTTATGTGTTTGTAATAAGAAAAACCGGTTTTTATGCTTCCTCGTGTTAAAAGGACATTGCCAAATGTCACGACGGCAAAGGCGAAAAAAAAAACTGGCGAAGGTAATGCTTACACTATAGAACTTCCAGATACATTAATCGGCTATAAACTCGTTCGTATATAATAAATTAAATATAGTCGCAATTATTAACGTCTAACAGTGAAAGGAGCTTCCTCCTTATAGGAAAGTTTCGACTTATACTCACTCACACGATCAATCGAAACCCAAAATCCGCTAATTTACGTAACGACCTCATTAATCACGTAATATCATAAACATGCAACGCGTTAATTCTTTCTCATAGTTTTTTAAATTCCATAATTTAATTACCGTTACAGAACACACGTGCTTTCATTTTCTGTCTTGCACACGCACGACTGACTGCACATCGCGAGCAAAAGGGAGCTCTGCTTTATTCCATTTCTCTCGGAAATAAAGAGCCAGAGAGTAGACGCACAAAGCGAGTGGTAATCTTACGCGAATAAACGAGAGAAATGAATTTCCCTTTTTTCTTCTCCTCCTCACGTCCTGGTGAAACTTTTTTAATCTGTTGCTCGAGGGGATGAGAAAATTTGCAGACGCTACTCCTATAATTCCTTGAACGCGCGACATTAATTAAAACGAGCTCTCGAGCAGAGGAGAGCTTGCGAATGGTTTGTTTGGAAGAAGTCAGCTAATGTAAATCGAATCTTTTCCTTCGAAACTTTCCTGTACACACATAGCTGACAAAAGGGATCGACCAAAACTTTCCTTAAAAAAATTTGGTAATAACTCTACTGAGACATGACGTACCCACAGGCAGTAAATCAAAATCTACACTAGCAAACCTTGAGATGAAAATTATACAGCTGTCAAAAATCATCCACCAATGACGCGAGGACGATTCTCTTATTTTTATTTTTCCATATACTCAGTTTCTTACACGCACAGGAGAGATTAATGATCAGCGATATATTCGCGCATAATAACAACATGGAGAAAGAGAGGGAGACAAGGTGAATGGAAATTTTGTGGCTTTCGACGGTGTGTTTTTTTTCTGATGATATACCAGAAAGGCGTAAAAAGGGTTGTTATGACGTTTGATTGTTTTTCGGAAAAACATATCTGACGTCGGTATTGTTCACGGATCGTTGCGTAACGAGTTTGGTAATGCTTGTACCGTCGTTGGTTTTACGACTTTGCAAAAAGTTTGGACGACCGATGGTTTTTGTTGGTTGAATCATGCGGTGCTTCGATTTCTGAAGGTTTATTTATATAAATTGTTTAGAATTTTAAGAAACCGACGAGGGAGCCTTGATTTAGAAAGTGTAGCTATATTTACAGACAAAATCTGCATAATAAATTAGCTATTAAAATCAAGTGTATAAGTATGAACGTTGATGAAGTTTACGATTTCCGTTTCATAAAGGAACTTGTTTGCGAGGTACAGGACAAAAAGTTAACAAACTTACTTTTTTTCTGAGAATTTTACCTTACGATTCACTTCGCTTCCCATAATTCTTGTCATTTACGCAGAGAATTAGGTGAAACGTGTTTTAATTAATATAGCGTCATGCGTAACATTTAGGCCATGGTCCTGTAAAAAAACGTGTTCAACCTTTGCGTTTATTTACATCTTGATATATTATTTTCCCGCAAGTACAATGTCAGTAAAAAGCAAAACAAAACTTTTTTGCCGGTCACTCTCATTGAAAAGTTCTTACTTTTGCTCGGATTTATGTAAGCTATAGGTACTTTTTTGCTTCTTCTTAGATGAAGCAGCCGAATAGTAAAATTTTCAGTTTTGTATTTTTAGAAAATGTCTGTATTATGGATGCGTTTATCTATCTATAGGTTAATATTTCTGGAACTATATGCCATCAATATCAATGAAATTTACCAATCATTTTTTTCAATATCTGTGATAGCTATAATTTTTATAATATTGCTTTCAAGAATATGAAAATTATTAGTAATTCTTTTTCTTTTATTCTTTGCAAAATTTTTTTAATAGCATTATATAAAATGCATTAACATATTTTATAGTTAGCTACGTACCAATAAACTGGCAGCGATTTTTTTTTTCGTTGTATATAGTAAAGTCGTTCTCGATTGAAACATGAATTTTATTAAAAACTGTTATTAGTATATTGTCCTAAAGTTAATTTCGATTTGCGCAGTTTTGAACTGGCCTATATTGGCTTGTATGCTCTGTGAACTAAACTCGCTGTCTCTGTCCAGCGAAGATAGGTGGCGCATAGACGCTTTCCTATATCCCCTCATCGCTATTAACGCCAACTGTAGATATATACAGGTGTGGCGTCTATAACGAAACTACCTTGTAGAGGGCTTTCTTGGGCCGCTCATACTATTACTGCATGAGTTCTTGAGCTCCATGTTTTCTGCTCCATTGTGCAGTAACAATTATTGTAATAATAATTTTCATTCTATCATAGGCAATCGACGCTTCATTGACAGTCAAAAAATATAAGCGTCATCTATTTTTATCAAAAATCAATTTTGCAAATATCCTTAAGGACCAAAAATAAAAATACGACACTCCAGTCACGCGAATGACATAAGCGTGCGAACGTGGCGCCTGCGGAATGGATTGGTATACCTATGTGTGCGAGAACATAAATACCGTGCAGAAAACATGAAAACTCGGATGTATGACAGCTTAGCATGAAAGTTTGATGAAATGGTGTGTATATCTGTTAAAATAATTAGGAAATTTTCTCGGTGATAGTAGTGATCTATAATTTACGAAATTCGCATTTTTGATGTGTGACATACACTTTCGTTCTTTTTATTGTGTCGTATAGTCACAACTGAACATTTCACCGTGTACTTTACAAGTAACTTAGATAATGCGTATCATTATAAAATACCACTTTGTTTCACAGCACAATATTAATTGATCAGGTTGTCGAAACGATGGCGTAACTTTCCCTCGACGCCATATATATACACGTATACACGTATATAAACTCACATTGAATAACGCGCTAAAGTTAAACTTTCATATATAAAGAACTAAGTGAAAGATTTGCAATTAATTGAAGAAGGAAGTGCATCGCACTCTCGCATAGTTTGTTTTTTAGTATAATGTTTACGAAACAAATACCTCTATAAAGTAGAAGTTTAATCATACATTTTTTACGCTATTCTTCCTACACAATAAAATGCACTTTTCTTTAAAGTATAAACGAGTTTTTCGTAAAATTTGAAATTAATCGAGAGCAAACCGATCGCCGGAACTTTCCAATCGTTATTCATGTCCGGTCACTAGGACATTTATTTTACGTAACGCCGATCTCGAGAAGTGAAAAGATCCTTGATCAAGCAATATAAAAGTCAGATGGCTCGAATTACGCAATCGACTCTCACGAATTAAAGGATAACCGGTCCTTCTTTGTGTTGGTATTGAAAAATCGGCGCTACAAGAATATATCGGTAAGGTAAACCTTGAATATGTTTGAATATAATAAAGTGGCTTTAAGTTTCCTCGGTAGTTTTCGACTGACTCATAAAACAAGACGTTGAAAAGCAGTTATAGCCTGTATATCATATAATTATAAAATGAACGACATAATAGTGCTGTCACGTGGCAGCTCTAAATTGCGTTACATGAATCAACAGTGTCTATTAACTCTTAAATATACCTGATAGTAACCGAAAAAAAGAGGAAAGAAAATCCGCGAAAGTGTTCTTCGCAGCCCGGGAAGTTATAAAATTAATCGAAGCCACGAATCGGCAATCGGTTTTTCCTATAAGCGCAAAGAACAGCACCGGCTATTTATAAAATGGGCAGGCAGCGTGCGATCACGATAGCCATTAAATAATCACGAGCTCTAGCAGATGTGTTATATAAGTTACATTAACCCCGTGGCAAACGAGCATTAAGTAACGCGTGAACTTTCGTCCTGCAGTCTTATACCAACAACCTACAGAGTCATACCGATCAAAGGTACATACACACAAAGAGAAAGAGAGAGAGTCGTCATCATCATCATAATCGGAGAACACAAAGAGACGACGTGGTCCCGAGAGAGTATATAGTTGATCGCGGAAGTCTCGGGTACACATACACACACATGCTATCGAGGAAATCGGCAAGCAGCTTATTGCGCAAACGCCAAACGAGACTCGACGCGAGAATGTTATTACAAGGAGACTGGCTTCACCCGCGGCGTTATGTCTGCATGAGATCGATGTGGTCTTGCGCTTCCGAGTTTGATGAGAATTAAAGATGTGTCGTGTGTGGATGCAATAGTCATCCCCTTGATGAGCTCTTGTAGCAGGAATATAAGTCTGTAATTTTAGGGTACTAAATCTTCTTTGCTTTCTCCTAGAGGAAGCTTTGAAGTAACTAAATTTTTTCAGTTATAAATGTGAAAAAACATTGCAAAGAAGGTAGTATATTTTTAATACATCTTAATGAAAACTAAATCTGATTTTAAAAAATGTATACATTTTTTAAAGCAGATTAGTCAACGTAATAATAGCTATGCACCAAATACGTCAAGTGACTTGAATTAAAAAATAGAAAATAATGAAAATGAATTTTTGAATCTTCAACGTCGTACTTTAATACACTTGAAACTTTAAGTAAAGACAGATTTTTTATCGGTCTCGACTGAGTGCATTGCTTGATAGTAAATATCTTAAAAATGGATCGATACATTCTAATGAATAATTTTTGTATATTTTGGCTTACAATTTGATATTTTCTAATGCGCTTCAACTCATTTTTTCAAATGTAAAATTTGAGTTTGTTCATATCACAAATTTTTTGCGTAAATCATTTAATAATTTAACTTAAAACCAGGATCTATGCACATAACATATGAATAATATGATTTTATAACATTTATAATACAATACAAGCGAAATAAAGAAATAATTAGTTATTTTATCAGTTCCGTTATGTTTTTACTTAAAATTTTATCAATTCTATCGTTGAATATATCATTTAAAAACTGTATTTTAAAAATAAAAAATCAACATAATAGAAAAATGCACCAACGAAGCACATAACATATATGAATTTCATTACGTATACGTTTTTTTAGAGTAGTCTTGCATTGTTTCATTTATTACGGCAACTAAGCGAATAAAACTTCAGTTAGCATATTTAGCATGCGAACAAAATATTTCTTATATAAGTGAATAAATTATTGAATTGGGCACAGCTCTTTTCAAATATAATGAAGCTTTTTTACAAATATATTTTAATATTCATCTGGAGAGTATATTAGCCGTTTTCTATATCTTGAATGAAGAACAGAGTTGACTTCTGGTGAAACTAAATAGCCAGAAAAACAAAAACACAAAGTAACGGTGAAGTAGGAAGTGATTTTCTCGGTTTACCTGGGACAACTTTATAGGCAATCTTTGATTTTCATCAGCACAACTACTGGGTGACGACGTAAGGTAATGGGCTGTATAGACGCGCGTCGATCGCGATTTCACTCTTACTCCTGCTCGATGTCGTATAGATGTATAGGATCGTGTGGTTTTGCTCGTGCATATATGTAACGGTTTCCTATATCAAAATTTGTTTCCTTACATCGATCGGTAGTGCAATAAGTAAAGTGTTATATTGATTGTATATTGTCTTCATCAGTGTATATTTTCAAGATGATGTAGTATGTGTGTGAAGCGAGATTTTACATCATACTTTGAGACTTCGGCTAAATTAAAAGACAACCGGTCGACGTGTAGCTTCATCGTCAGGTTGCGTAATTCTACTTCATAACGATCTTTTGATGAGAAAATCATTGTTCAAGTTTAAACAGTAAATAAATAATTGCACTATGGGCTTTGTGGAGAAAATTGGACATCACTTTACGTCATCGAGACTAGCTGATCGACGGCTGTTGATAGCTTCTCTCGATTATACAGTCGATCACAGTTATTTCACGAATAAGAAACAGCTTATCCATGCGGATCAAATGCTCGCAGCTAAAATAATAAAACTTTATTTTCAATTCCCAATTCGTCGAAGTGTCTAACATAAATAATATAAAATTAATCAACCAAAACGAGAAAAATCCAATCCTCATCTCTCCTCAGCAGAAAATAGCCCTGTCGTTGTCGAAACATCACTTCTCTTAAAGACTCGTCGAAAGGGAAAGAGAGAATTTCTTAACTGCTTGTCCCTGCAGCAGCAGCAGCAGCGATGCGGTAACACCATCACACTATACGTATATAAATACACTATACAGACCACGAGCGCGCGGTAAAAAGCCGGCCGCGCGGATGTAGGAGGGCCGGCACTGGAGAGGTGATTGTACGCCACTGCTGCTGCTGCTGCTGCAGCAACTTTCCCAGCGTGGCGCGGATTACGAATGCAGAAGAGTAGCTACGCGTTTCGCCGTACACTGCCAGTGTTTCCGCGCTAGCTCGACCGACAGCATCGGGCCTCTTACTCTGCTCTCTGAAGATATATATGTATATATAATAACGTGTGGTGTGTTTTTTTTTCTTCTCGAAGAGGAGGAAAGCTATCTCTGGGCTATTGTTTGGAGGAGAGAACGCAGGAGGTGAGTGCTGAGAGCTGTCTTTGTTTTCGTGAAAATGAGGGAGAGAGAGGAAAGGAAAGCGGTTGGATTGAGACGTTGCAGGAGTTTATAGCTTCGAGGTGATGGGTGTGACGTGTGGATTTTTGGGGAACTTTGAAATTTGTTATTTTTTCTTTTATTTAACTGTGTGTTGGAAAATTAAAGATTAACTGCTGTCTGATTGTAAAAGGACGATCTAGACTGCAAAAGGTGACGTGTACGTATACTCGAATACCCGGTTTGTCCAGTTTAACCAGATTTTAATAAGCTGAGAGACGCTGATGATATATAAAAATGAAACTGCATTAATTCGAATTATATTTCCTCAATATATTCTGTTTGATGATTGTTTATAAATAACGTATACATAAAAACCAATCGCACGGAATGTAACGAGTATACTTGAAAAAGTTGCAAATGTCAAACTTCAAGTGTCATCCTCGAGTATAGTCTTATTCTTCTAAAACTTTTCTAAAGTTTCATCGCGTCTTAGTAACAAACAATTTAACAGACATAAAACGTCAAGAGTCCCGTTCTAAAGATCGCCGTAAAAGCGTTGCTTCTCAGTTGCTTTATGGCTTTATCTCTCTGCAGACATATATTAGCATACAAAAGCGCAGTAACTGTAACGGTTCGCTGATTTCGACTATTATTCAAATTTTGATGTCGATATAATATATTTTGCAATTTTAGTCACGATTAAACATATAGATATAACAATATGAATTAATTGTTCCGTTGAACTACGCATTGGAATTATAAAGTCGCAGTTTGGTTTAATAATACAAAAGGATTTAAAAACCTCGGCTCTCTAGTTTCTGGGTAGTGACGATAGGTGGCGCACAGGCGACTTTTTTATTTCCATCAACAGTTTGTACGCCGGCAGTTTATATATAGCGGCCTATCACATATAACAAAACAGCCTCGTTAAGCCTGTTACATTAGGGCCGCCCATGCTGTAACTGCATTAACTATCATCGGCTCCGTCGTTCTTCGATTCATAAATTGAATTTCAAAAAACTTCTCATATGAGCAAAACTAGATGTTTGATTTTGAAGATACACAGATGAAGCGGAGTATCATTTTTAGGCACTCGCTCCCCCCTCCCCCCATATTTAATTTTCGCATTGAAATTTAATAATGTATTTACTACTTATTGGGCGAAAATTCTTCGAAATATTTATATAGCGTAAAATACTGATTTCCCTACATCGCACTGAGAAAAATATCTGGGTAGTCCCATAAAATTGTGACTGGACGATTTTTTGAGTATACGTAACTTTTTCCGTGAGTAGGGGATACCTTTGAGTATGTACCATAATCTCAAAATCTGGCACGTAGATTGGAAGTCCTGTATACTATTAAAAACCATAATTTTTGCTATAAACTAAGTTTTTATTATGTATTTTAAACATTTTTATCACGAATGAATATAAATTTTTAATTTTTCAATAATAACCAACATACTAAAAACAGTGAGTTACTGCTATACTTACAAACAAGTAGAGCTTACCCTTTTCGTCTTTACGATTTGTTTTTAGGTACTGTCTACCCGTTCAAGTT
>UCOJ01001547.1:0-27259 GCA_900474305.1 Cecidostiba fungosa
ATGTATGCCTTAAACTAAATACTCACAATTTTACATACTGCATCGCAAAAACTACTGTAATTATTGATACTTTCATGGAATATATTTCTCACCTATAAAAAATACGCAAGATATCGCTACATTTTGTACATTTAACATAGACAGTTTTTTCCTTTACGACCATTTTAAATTGGTGCTTTTCTACCAGGGGTGGTAACAAGTAAAATGTACAACACTCTAGATACAGCGTAAAGTAAAATGAAATATTTCAGCAACGTCACAAATTAATATGGCAAAATTCACTTTGAAACCTTGTTAAAGTTAATAAAGCTCAGCGGACTATGAGCATCCCGACCTAATGCAATTTTTTAACAAGCTCAGAAAGAACTTATGGCAGAAGAAAATCTGCTCAACTGTTAAGCAAAAGGTGCCCAACTGCGGAAAAAACGTGCTTGAGCGTAAAGTGTTCAAACAACATTTACCTGTATTGTTGAGCAATATCCGATTGAGTCATAATCAAAGGGAGAGTACAACATACATTTCGAGCAAGTAGATTACAAAGTCAAGAGCAAAATAAATAACGCAAGCTTCTAATTAATTTTCTACTTGAATAAATTTTGTACATTTTTAGTATACAATTATATTAAACCGATATGTACTCATATTATTTTATTTCAATATCGCGGTGCGTAACGTTCAAGTTTCTCTGTTTGAAAATGTTATATGGCTGCAGGTCTGTTATTACACAAAATATTAACAGAGATGCGAAAAACTGAGTGAATATTGCTTAACATGATAGACAAAGTTTTCTCAAGTTGTGAACAGCACTTCACACAGAGGCACATTTCACTAATCGATGCTTCCTATAACCAATGTAAGTATCACACCTGATGCATCTCATTGTCAGGAGCGTCAAAAGTTCACTGTCGGAATTCCCGTTCAAACTGCCGTCCGCTCGAATTCCTTTCTTCCAAAAGTGAGCTCGGTCGCTCTTTTCACAAGCAAAATAGTGTCTTTTTCCGAGACGACAGAGCCGCCACCGCTCTCTTTTTCTCTCTTTCTCGAGGTATCTACAACGGCGACAGCGAGGACGCGACTGGTGCTTCCATTGTTTCGCACTAGACGCGCATCCGCGGCTTCTTCTTCTTTGTGTGGTTCGCCTCGGTCTCTCTCTCTCTCCCTCTCTCTCTCTCTCTCTCTTCCTCGCTGCAGGCGCGCTCTTCCTCTTCCGCTCGTTCCCGAAGGATAAGGGAGCAGCCCGGCGTCTAAACGGCCGTTTGTTACGCGATATAAATTCTGGGGGGGCTTTCTCCCGTTTCACCTGCTTTAACGGCTGCAAGCTCCGGTGCTGGTCTTCCTCAGCGTTATACCGCTGCTGCTGCTGCTGCTTCCTAAGGCGTATAAGAGAACGCCGTATAGTTCCAGCTATCCTCCGAATTACGGCCGACGACGACGACGACGACACCGAGCTTCGGTAATTTTGTCGCAGCGCCGCGAGGCGTGACGATAAATTTACATATTATCCTTAGGAAAAAGGCTGGTACCTCCACTTTGTGCGTTAGTATTGCGCGCGTCTCCTTCTTTTTCTCTCTTCTTGTTATACTACTATACTGTTTGCGGATAGCCAGAGAATTTATACTGTGCGCGCCATTTCTAGTTATTTGCTGCCGCCAACGTCGTTATGGTCTTATACGCTCCTTTCTCCTTTCTCGCTTCGGTATAAGTGCTCGAGAGTCTAGCGTAGCGAAAATTATGGACGAGACTACGTCTTTTTCCTCTTTCTGCGCGAGACCGGATTAAAAGAAGAACGAGAACGCCCGCTATATATACACTGTCTTGTTTGTCCTTCTTTATGGCTTTGCGGGAAGTATAAACCTGTATATATTACATACTAAAAGTTAATACTTCTTGGCGGTTATTGTATATGTAATAATCATTGCGCAACGCTTTTCAGTTCAACCCCGCCGCGCGGACTGAACTTTATTAAAATTTCCAAGTCGCAGAAGAAATCCGGCGGCGCACTTGAATATTCCAAGCATTCGGCGTTGAATAAAATTCTCCAGGCATATACGTACAGAATTTTTTTCCTCGCGCCCCCTCGTACAAAAATTTATTGTTTTCTTTAGCCGCATTTTATTAGAGGACCGACATTGCAGGCATGTCCGCTACATTTGAATGCGCGGAGGCGCTTTTTAAGGACTTGTTTTTGAATGCGGGAAATGAAGCGAAAACGTGACGACGACTGCGGAAAGAGAGAGACAGAGAGAGAAGAGAACTGCACGGCGACGGGAGCGTCAGAGTATACATACAAACACGAGGTCAGCGCGCGCGCGCGCGATGTAAAATTTAATTTCGTACCCGGCAAATGCCGAGAGCGAGAAAAAACTTTTTCCACCGCCGACGCTCGCCTCTCCGGTTTGCCCTCCGGCTCTTCTCGTTGGCCGCGTTTTCACCCTCTTCCGCCGCGCACAGCCTGTCTTCGCCACCGCCGCCGGCATCCGAGATTCCTCCAAGAAAACACTTGAAGCACCTCGTCCGCACGATTCGCTCCTCCTCCGCTATGCTAATGCATTGTAAATGTGTAATCTACTGTAATGACGTCTTTTTACCGACCGAGCAAGTATTTCACCAGCAAGTTCCCAGCCAGCCATCCCTGAATTTTCCAAGTTTTGCCCCGGCGCGCTCTTCTTTTCCGCGAGCACTGAAAATTTAATCACCTCTTCGGTTTTCCCGAAGATTTGCCAGCTATACACTGCGCGCAAACATCATTAGAGGGTCAGAACGGCGAGCTGCTGCGCATAAAGAGACTTTTTTTTCATTTATCTGATTTTTTGCATTCCTCCTTCGCTTCGAAAAATCGAGGGAACGAACGAGGGAGTAAAAACAAATGATGAACTCTGCGTATGCGCTTTGACTCGGAAAACAGGTTTTTCAAAAACAATAAATTTCCGTATAGACAATGCAATTACGCCGCGAGGTATTCTCTGCGGAAAAAGAGCGGCCACAGCGGCGACCTATGGAGAAAATAGCAAACGCACCTCTACAAACGATTCTTTGTGAGAGAAAATTAACGCCTTGTCGACGGCGTGTATATAAAACACGAGAGAGCCTCGCAAGTGGGCGAGCGCGCGAAATAAAAGTAAAAGAAGCGCGGGAAGTGCGAGTCGGCTGTTCGAAGAACAAGATGGAAATGACAGAGCTCGAGGTGCATAAAAGAGTGAAAAAAAAACGCGAGAAGGGAGCCGTCGTGGAGCCGTTGAAATTTCGCGACTGCGCTTAAAAGCTTCAAGATCGACGAAGTTACTTTATCGCTCGTCGGTGATATGACTTCGGCTCGGCGGCAAAAACAAGAGACTTGTACTTCTCTTCTACAGGTGTGTGTATGTGTATCTGCGCGAAAACTGCAGGAAACTGCAAAAGTTTTTAGATTTTCATGAAGGCGCTGTGAGGGGGTGTGTGCGCCAACAGTTTTCCAGCCTCGCTCAGTGTTTATCGCGCGTGTTTTTCCCCCGCCTATATGTGCTGTCTGCAATTTCAAAGGCTCAGGCGAGAGAGTACGTTTACGGAAAGTTTTATTAAAAAGCACGGAGAGTCGTTGTTTACACGGGTTTTCGTCGTGGGTACTCTGCGTTCACATGCAAGCCACTGCGGGATGAAGACTTTATTGATGTAAGAGTGCTTGAGAGAAGAGTAAAAAAATTGCCTCGGTATACGGAAGTTAGAGAGAATGAGAGAGGAGGTTCATGATTGAGTACGCAGAATGAAGAACGATTAAAATTTATTGACCAAAGACTGATCGATTGGATTCGAGCGAGTTCGAATCTCGTACGAAATCGTTTGTTTGATGTTTACCTATACTTTTGATTACGCTTTTAAAACTGATTTTAAATATCTGGAAAAATAAACTCAATTTAAATATAATTATTTCTTTTACCGCGTAGAACAAACATTGAACGAGTATTCGGAAAAAAGTCTTCAATATAAACGATGAAATAAATGAGCTCTATACCAAGTATCCAGGCATTATTTCTATATAGATGTTTCCATCTACAAACAAATTTTAAACTCGTTTATATTTCTAGGAAAAATTTTTAATTAAGGAAGCTTGTTATATATTTCCACATTTAATTTGAAAGTAGTGTCAATGTTTTCTTTTCTACGAATTGCTGTGCAAAGGGGGATGACCACGGATTCGTAGAAACTATGGAACCGCTGGTATAACTTTTAAGTTTCAACAGTTCAGCTTTAGGAGTGGTTGTATACAGATGTGTCAATTGTGTTTAGCAACACACTAATTATGAAAATAGCTTGCTTCAAAGTTTTCCTTCAATACAAGGGATTCATTTATATGTACCGCAAAAATTGTGTGTTATTATTTTTACCAATATTATACACATTAATAATTCAAGCACGGAAGGATACAATTAGCAGTTAATAAATAAATCCGAACATCAATGCTTTGCGAAAATATCGAGAGTCCGGAGAATGATAAAAACTAACAAGACTCCAGCGCAAGCTCGCCGAAATCCGGATTGCTCTCGAAACGCCAGCAAAACCAAATTCGATCGGCGCACGCGCTTCGCATCGCTGGAGCTGACATTTTTACGCGTACCACACAATCCGAAGCTACGCAAAATACGCACTCTTAAGCACACCAATTCCACGTACGGATGTCGATCGCAGCAGTGGCGAGTAATCCGAATTCCAGATATTTGGTGATACAATTATTTCTAATTAATTAGCGGCGCGCCACTGCTCAGCAGCACGCGGCCACCGCAGTCGGTGCGGTTCGCATCCCTTCCCCTTCGCGTGAACGCGCGATGAGTGTCGACGCGCCGAAGGCTATAAATGCGAGAAATGAAGGGGCGGATTTCGTGTTGGAAAGGGATAAAGGTAGATCGCGCAGGAAATTGGAATGTATCTCTGGTTGCTCGGGCGAAAAGAGAGAGAGAGAGAGGGAGGGATGGAAAGGCTGCGGGTATAAGCTCTGGAAAGGGAGAACATTACGTGGATTCTCATTAACGCGATTTGCGGTTGAATTGGATCGTCTCTCGTCTACGCGTTTGGCCCTTTTGTCAATCCCTGTACCTTGCTTGCTGGCGAAATTGCCTGCGATGAGTATCATTTAAATGACTTTCATTTAAATCTAACAGGAAGTATGATATAATTTGAAACCTCGCTGTATCGTGAATTAAGTCGTGTACGTCCGAAATGCATATAGTTGCAGCGCAAGAAAGGTATTTTGTTGTGTAGACACGTTTTGTTCTGCTCTTACAAAATATAAACTCGTTAAAGTGTATTAGTGATCTGGGCTGTAAAAATCAAGTTAAGCTGACTGAAATTTCGCCAAACTAGAAATAAAGCCATTTCAGTCATAAAAATCTAGCTATACGAGCAGGATTTCAAATCTGCTTGATTTTTTGATCACTGTGGATTAAAAACTAGAGTGAAAGAGAAATTCTCCGAAAGAGGGATGAACATTTTTATTTATTTATTTTTGTGGCAAACGATATTCGAAGAACAACACGGTTCCCGGAATCCAGTAAAGTCCAGTAACGAATTCATGGACTGATTTAAATTTTTAACAGCAATATAAGCTGCTTCGGTCTGTCCTGACCAATACGAGTGATTTTCTTTAAAATTTATAAGAACCGTCGTGTCCGAGACTAAAGAGCGTAATTCAGCGTATAATAATGGAAAAATACACGCGCGACTAAATAAATAAACAAATGGGAATTCTGTGGCATTATTATTGCCGCCAGGCGAAAAAAAACAACGATTCTCCCGGGAACCGAGAGTCAAAGCGCAAATAAATAAATAAAACTCGCCGCCATACCGCACATCACATATTTATTTTTCATATCGGTCGAAGCTTGAATCTCGCGATCCATCGATCGCATCCGTATTATATAGTAGCAGTAGGTGTACACAGCAGCAACACTCGACAATTGCGCTATCGCGACAAAAAAAAATAAATAAAAGGGACCGAACCCGAGGAGATGATCGCAGCGAAAATAACAAAAGAGGCGAAAGAGTCTGCCGAGCGGTAAACGCTTCATGGAAGCCGGAAATTATGAATCACGCGAACATCCGAGAGATACAGAATTCACCTACAAGCGAAGGTGCGGGGGCGGCTGTTCATTGTGTCGCTTTGCTATGGCGCGTGTACGTGCATCGGAAGCTTTCGCCCGACAATAACGAGGGCGCGTACACGCGCTCCTGCTGCAGTATGATACTACCGCGCAGTACCTAGTGCTCTGGAGAAATTCGAAAGGAATAAAGAGAGGGAGCGGCGGAAATCCCGTGATGATTGTGGAAGGAAAAGCCGAAAGCTTTTCTCTTTGAAAGGACCGACGGTGTGATATAGCCGCTAATATTGTAGTCGCGTGTGAAATCGCTTTTATGCATTTTTGCGAAACGAAAATCGAAATAAAAGTGAGGAAAAACCAGTAGCATTCGGAATGTGAGAAGCAGCTTTCGGAAAAGCGTCTATGAAAATTTTAAAAGTTTCAGCTTCGAGGATAAGATGAGAAGCGGTCCTTTGTAATTCAGATTCTTCATGGCCTGTATAGTTTTGAAAAATTTCACTTTGAAATAGCGGGATTTGAATTCTCATATTTTTACATACTGTAAGTGCTCGTTCTCGCCGCAGTGGACTCTGATTTCGTTTGTTTTTCGAAAAAACATTGCGTTTTACAATACGGAGAGTTACAACGCCTTGCTTGTGCAACAAACAGTATATACCTCGTGTATAATTATTAATGGTTGTAAAAATTAGGAAGGCCCGCGAAAATTAGGAATCTCTTTATCTTAGAAGAGTTTTCCGGCGATGCTCATGACGTTTGAAGGGCCAGCGTTGGGTCTGTTGCGTTCGCGCAGTGCATGGATTATAGTGTGCGTAGGAGGTCTGTGTTAGGAGTGCTGTGCTTATGTACAGATGCTAGTTCAGTTCTAGAATTCGAAGGCTATGGATCGAATATTATTGAGTTGTGCGTAAGCGACTGAACGGGATGGTTCGAATACTTAAAAATCTCCGAGTCAGATTTTCCGGGTTAATTCGTTTTTTGCGCAAAAGTCACAGGAATAAGTATTGAATTGAATAAATGAATTCATGTTGAGAACTTTTTTCGGTAGAGTCATCATTTTGTGTATTATTTATTTACTTAAACAACTCTTCCCGTAAAAGTTCGTTTCCCGTGGAAACACCTCAATTTCCTAAATCCGAATTAGGATCGGAAAACACTCGAAGCATAGAGAAGCTTGTATAACTCTACTCCGGGCATCGATAACTCGTTTCTATGTTTAACATTACAATAACGCGCAAGTATACGTCATAATCCCCGTAACGAGACAAATCCCATTGAGTCTAGCCGTTATTACAAGCGGCATTGGAGAAGCAACAGCAGCACTAACGCCGCAGGGCTTTGATCGCAAGCCGAAGCACACGGAGTATATAACTCTATATACAGAGGAAGGCAAGCGTAATGCCGTGTTTGATACCTCTCGCGTGCGCGCACTTGATACCGTTGACGCGCAAAAATAAGGACGCCCGCGCGCACGCGTATATATACATGGCGTAATACGTCTTTGTCGGCGGCCCCGCCGGGATTCCGCTGGCAATGCGCCCGTTATATAGAGGCTGCTGCAGTTGCGGTAAACAGATTTGAGGCGCACACTCAAAGGCAACAGTATATGTATGCGCGCTTCGAGTGCTGGAAAAGCCTGCAGATTATAGTCGAACACGCTGCGCACAGCTGACTGGCCAGCAGTCTCTATTTAGTCCGAAGATTACGCTCCTCTATATATATGCGCTTGCGAGAATATCATATTCTGATTATCTCGAAAATGTTCGCGGAACCACGTGGAATTAATTCATGAAATTACCTCGCTTTAGCTGCTCAGTATAATCGCGTATTCTTGCGAGCTTTCTACGGATGAAACGGAAAGATATTACGTTCGTTGTAAAATACGCGTTATTATGACGAGCTGTTGAATGCACTGCCTGAAAGTTTGCGAGTTTTCAAAAGCCCGTATATACTTCACTATCCGGTATCATCCCTTATAATTATACAGTCCTTTGGATAATGTTGCTTCAACGATACCGTCTCCGATATCTTCCTAAATTAATTTATCACGGCCCTACCTTTCTACCTCTCGACTTGATCTTATTTACGTACTTCGCAAGAGTAAGTATTCGTAACTGCTGCGAGTAAAGTTGAGCAAGCTATTTGATTAACGTTATTTACACACAAGTATAAAAATTGGCTAAAGTTCAAGCACATCCTGATATAAATCTCTAGCGAAACCTACTGCTATGCTTGTTCCCCTGCAAAACGGCATGCCTAATGGCATAGTAAATAAGCCAAGCAGGTCCGTTCCTTAATCATAGCCTGCGCGCGACCTTAATTATTTTTCCTAAACATTTCTGCCAGAGCAATTTGCCGCTTCTTTTGTTCTGCCCCGGCTGCAAAAACGGGGTCGCTTAAGAAGCATCAAGAGCAAGCTCGAGAAATAGAGAAGAAAGCCGTGCTGCTGCTGGTGGGCATATTAATAACCCAAAACGGCTCGGCCTAACTTTTACCCCCCACAGCTTTTATACATATGCATCGCTGTATACGGAGGTGAAGCCAGCGGAAATCGCATTGCCTCCTTCGCGAGCGCGGAGTAGCTGCCAAGTGCATTATAAGCGATTTTTTCCTGCGCGACGCGCCGGATGGATGCTACTAGAGAGAGAGAGAGGTTTTAAAACCCTTTTTCTGGCGCTCTCATCCGCCTTCTTACTCCGGCTGCGCTCTTACATACATTAACTTCATATACATGCGCTCGAGCAGCTCGTGTCTCGCTTTTCCGCTCCATTGTCGCGAGCAACCGACTTTCTTTGCTGCAGAATAAAAAAAGAGAAGAGACAACGAGAGGAGGCTGAATAAGGTCGGATGGCAGTAGTGCGCCAGGCGTTAGGATGAGCGTGTAAAAATTATGAAAACTTTTCTGAACTTCTTCGACCTAATTTCCTCTCGCTCCGCCGTTGGTTTAGCCAATTTTAAATTTTTAAGCTGAGATTCGCGCTGGTCGGGAAAAAAATTCTCAACGGAGGTTGGCTCTCTCGCCGAGTGCTTCGTGAACTTCGTTAAAAACTTGGCTTTTATTAAGAGGTGATTTGGCGAGTGCTTTGTCCACGTCATACGACGCGTGCAATTTCCAAATCCTCCAGTTAACGGACGATGATTGAATTTTGACAGTAGGATAGACGTGTCTATAGAACGGTGTGCTTTTTTCAATAATTCTGCGTGTACACTTCTCAGAAAAGCCATTGTCGCGCAATCGATTATGCTTCATTACGATTAAAACGTCGACAGAGATAAACATTAAGCGGATACAATATTGATACATGAAATAATTTACGAGAAAATAACCCGAGCGTTATTTTCGGTACTGCAGAAGCGCATAGCTCACGATAGCGGTGAAATACATTTATTCAACAAATTGTTCTCCGAATTTTATTTATCACCGCGAGAAAGATAAAGAGAGAGAGAGAGAGGGAGGGGGAGAGCGCTCTGAACAAATGGCAATAATCTGCTCTGGTGCGCGAGTATAGGCGAGAGGTCGTCGGCGCTTTAAATTTTGCGGAAACGATACATCGGCAGTGTCGTCTCTCGGTTGGCCGCACTTTGTGCAAAGTGCATTGGACATTTTAGTATCCATTGCGTGGTAAGAATATTTCTCGACTTGACACCGGGGGAAATTGAATTTACCGAGCACTTTACGCGATGTGCATGCATCGTTCGCCGCCGCTGCTGCTGCTACTGCTACTGCTGGGCTATAGCCAGTACTGCAGCGGCCCATTTCAATGGCAAGGAATTTAAGTGGGTGAGATATTACATTTTTTCGTTCCGAGCTATACTGCGCGCGTTTCCTTAATATAAAGTCGGGCGCGGAAGTGGGTTTCGCGCTCGCGTTAATCTACCTACAACGTTATTATATTGTACTGGGGGAGCCGTAAGTTTTGATTCGAAAAGCTTATATTATACCTATGTATACACGGTGGAGAAGTAGGTATATAAGTTTGTCATTCTCTCAGATAAATGAACGCTTCAGTGCTCCTCTCTTTCTCATATCCGTTCTCGAAGGAATTTGTTTAAAATAAAGGAAATCAAGCGCCGGAGAGAGAGAGAGAGAGAAAGCGTGAGATTTCGTTTTCACCCGACGTCTCGTTCACTATCGCGCAAAAGTTTCGAGTTTCTCAAGAGAGCCTTTCCCGAGAAGTAGTCCAATAGCAGTTTATTCGCGCGCGAGTAAAGATCGGGAGAGCAATAAGAGCACAGGGGGGAGGGGAGAGGCTAAAGAGAGGAGAGGGAAAGTCTCGGTCTTTTTCGCTCTCACTCCTGCGCGTGTGGGCGTCTCGCCAGGACGTCTACGACCGCGAATTTCCGCCTCTCAACGCGTGGCCCCTTCAAATCGCTTCCTGTATATACGCGGCGCGGCTGCAGAGGACTGACGCGCGCGCGGATGCACCTATCAGCTATATATACCTCCGAGGAAAAATCGGAACCTGGCGATTCTCCAGCCGGCTCACCTTATCGCGCTGAATTCGTTTTGCAATTACGAAAACGAAGCTGCGACGCCGAGAGACCGAAATAGAGAAAGAGCGGGGCGCGAAGCACAACGTATATAATATGGTATGGAGAGGGATCGAGAGCAAGAGAAGGAGAGGAAGAGGATGAAAGCCTCGAGGCGGACACGGACAAAATTGAAGTGTCATATATTTTGAAGCCTGCACACCGCGTTATTCTGCTGTTGAGCCTGTGCCTTTTTTACATCTCTTTTGCGCTTGCAGACTTTCGCGTAATCTTGGAATTTTTTCAAATTACTCTTCTCCCTGAAATTACACGTGCGCGCCCTATAGATATACGCAATGAGAATGAAAAAGTCCGATATTCAGTATCAGCTCTCCCGACAGATGCAAATATCAGGAATACGACTTTTGACGAGGTTTTCATGATGCATGCCAAATCCACGTATAATCCTTACCGAATTCGAAGACAAAACATTAAAAATCTTGCAGCTTTCAAAGGTATATACAGCTGCAGCCTGAAGGAGATTAGTTTTCGAGAAATCTCCGGAGGTGCCGGATCGGAATTTCGAAAAGGTGCACTACTGCTACTTTCCGGCAGCTCTCGAGAGCCCTGGAAAATTCAGATCAGTTTATATTTGCAAATGAGTTTGCAGAGAGCTTCGTCGGAGCTTTTTCTCTGACGCGAGTTCGCCCGGACGCCGCCACCGGTCGCCCCATGCAATTTACATGTTCCTGAATCTCGCGCGCGCGCGCTCGAGAGAGAGAGGGAGATGTACGTTAGATTGAAAGTTGGCGCGATATAGGCTGGCCCGAGATAGACGGGCGAGCAGGCTTTAAAAGCTCCCAGCGAGAGCCGTAAATATGAGATCCCTATGCGGCAAGTTTTCGTTCGCCGAGGAAGAAAGTTGCTCGGCCGCAGAGCACGCGCGCGCGGCCCGCCGTCAGAGAGGAGAAACAAACAGCGAGAGACGTATAAATCTGTGTGCAAAGAGGTCGTTGCACAGGGAGGCGGAGAGAGTGATACAGTTACGCGAGGGATCAGAGCGAGCCCCAGCGGAGAACGTGCCGAAGCTCCGGGCTACGGGTCGAGAAGCCGAGAAAGAAGCCACGAGTCGAGCAGCAGGGGACGAAAACGAACGCGCCGCCGACAATCTTTTGCTTTTCGAAGCCGTCGGCTACTGATGTTGTGTCGCTGATGCTCGTTTCACTGCGCTCGAGATGTTTCTATATGTTGTTATCGGCCATTTATGTCCTGTGCTTTTCTTATCCCGTCGTCTATGGGGTATCGCAATTTTTATCAGATGTATAAACTTGCACTTCTCCGTCACTTCCTGTACGATTACCTAGAATTGCTGAAAATCGCTTCGGATTTCTAATTAGATAACTCCAAGCAGTTGAATTATGATGTATCGTCTCGTATGAAGCCCGTTTGGGATAATTACTTTATGTACTAATTAGGTTAATTTATATCTCCGGGAAACGGATTTTACCGAAACTTTGGAAACGGATTTCCTTACGACCTTATTACTTACCGCGAATTCACCTGAAGATTTGCAATTAGGCACTTTCTAGTAAAAACTAAAATTTATTTTCTTAAAGTGGACAGACTTAACTCGTTTCAATAAATCATTTTTGCGAGTCAAGTAGGATGCATTCCAGGTTACATCTTATTGATAATCAAATGTTATCGTAGCTACAGTTGCAAAATGGGAAATAAAATAAAATGTGACGTGCTTTCTTAGCTATGGTAGGTCGTTTACTGGTAAGTAAGGTCAATGAAAAAATAAAAACCATTGTACCAATATATTGTTTCAAAATTCCACAAAAGCACTCGTACTAAATATGCCGTCCCTTTGATTATTCGACCTCTTTCGTTCAGCCGTGCATATGTTCGAATTCCGGGAGCAAGATAAATTGTCAAGCTTATGCACGAGTAACGATGTCATTTGATATCTTTTTCCGGCGCTTCGCGAATTCCGAGTTACGAGCAAGATTTTAGAGAGTTGAGAATAGGAAGCCAAGTCGTTCTAGTCGCTCTCCTCGAAAGTCGGAAATTCGCAATACTCCATAGAGAATCGTTCAAAAGCCCTTGGTTATTCCGCAATCTCCGTCTGTCAAACGCTCTGCCTTTCGTATATTTGACTGCGACGAGCACTTAGTTTGTCGACATTCCTCTCAATAGTATAGATATGCTGTTTCGTCGCGTCAATGATATTACAATTATTATGTATAGTCACCAGCAACGAAAGAAGTTTGCAGGTATTTGCCGTTTGAGAGGACTCTCGTCGAAATGCGTATGCAGCTACTTGGAAGTTTGCTTCCTACCTTCAATTTGCTTCAACTTGACAGCTGTTCACATTTCCCATGTTTATCCGACGACGCAGAAAGAGATTAGTCGGCAAACGCAATTTAGGCCATTTCGCAAACACCATTTGTACGATACAACAGCGAAAACTCGGATGAATTATTCCAGCAATAAACTGTTGCGTTTGTGATGCTCGAGAGTATTATCTTATAATATGCAGCGCGTCGGTTGATCCGCTCATTGTTCGTATACCTTCATTACAACTCCCGGCGCAACAATGCGAAGTCTTGAACAGCTTCTCCTTGCAGCCACACTGGGCTGTTTTTATTGCGTAAACGTTTCGCAGAACAATAAGGCGAGAGCCGGAGACCGACGTACCGTTAGTTATCGGGCGCACGGTCTAATTCAATTAATAAACCCAGAGCCGGCTAGACTGTAAAGTCAGGTTAATTAATTATCCGAAATGATGTGGCTCTTCAATAAGCACATCCGATTCCAGCAGTCGGTTGCGAGCTAACGTTCGAGAGGGAGAGAGATGGACGCCGGCGACGAGGAGGTCGACTCTTAGAACAGCGAGTCCGGTTCAATTAAGATAATGAAATGAAATTTCGAGCCCGATTTAATTAATCCAGCTCGAAGATCATTTACCGATTCCATCTCCTCGACGGCGGTTTTCAGGATATCGGAACTAATTTCTTCGCTGCACACTGGCAGTATCGACGAGCCCTCGCTTGAATATATACATATATACGTATATAGTACTCTAGCTGCCGAGCAGTTATTCGATTTCCATCGTCGGCGCGGAATGAAGATTTCATTTAAGACGCGCATATTAGGATCGACCTATAAATTCCAGCGAGCTCCTTTAATGCGACACTGAAATTCGCAATAAACGCATCAGTAGAGGAATACATCCCCTTGAATGACACAGCTCGGCGGTGTATCGTAATTACTGCATCGAAAATACACTGCAGAGATGCCTGGGAGCGGGTGTCGAGACACAAGCCGACATACGCAGGGAAGATAGTACTACACAAGTCAACAGAAAGGCGAAACCGCAAGTGTGCTCATTGACGTCGGAGGTGGCGGCTGCGGCTCTCTGGGGAGAGAGAGAGAGAGAGCTCCCGGATGATTATGCTCGGAAGCGCCGGCCTATAATTCACGTATCGGGTCACGCTTAATTGCGAATGAGTTAATTAAGTTTACCTTGCGAGCCCTCATGTCGCGGCGTTCGCGGAAACGCGGCTAGCCCCTGAACGCGCTGCTGCGGTGCGGCTCTACATATACGATAGCCAGCAGCCAAAGAGAGAGAGGGAGAGAGAGAGAGCTGCGGAGGAGGACTATATGAGGGTATTCGGTTGAGCGGTTTCGCCATAGGTCAATGACGACTCTCTCTCTCTCTCTCTCTCACTCCCTTTACACCGGACTGCGACAAACCCCCGGGAGCACTCGGAATTGCGCGGAAATTTTCCGAGTGGGATCGCCTCTAGTGTTTCGCAAATCTCGAACGGTCGAAACTTATATGCGAGTGTGTGAGCGTAGGAACAAAGCTGCAGCTGTACTAAGTTAAATCTCTATCTCTCTCTCCTTCCTCCTCTCGTTCTATTTCGAATCAGCCCCATTCTGGTGACCATCTATATACGTATACCGATATGAAACTATGCGCGTAATTTTCTCGCTACTGTTGCCGTTCTCTCGCCCGATATGCATCTCATATTAGTTGCGTAAAGCCATTCGTCAGCTTCGCTTATTGTTTATGCGATTTCCTGGAATCCGATCTGAATTTTACTGGCTTTGGGTCTTCTGAAATCTACTGTGCATATTATTTACTCGAGCACTCTTGTGATCTGCTGTTTTCTCCCTGAAATTCAATTTTGTGTGCCACATGGTCTTTATATATGTCAGAATACTGATGTTAGTTTGCCGAAATAATGTTCCCGCCGCTTGCAAAAACGCCGATCTATTTTTTCAACAAACAACTTTTGCTTAGTTTAGACTCGCTCCCATTGCGCCGTGTGCGCCGGATTATTATGTAATTATAATGAGCTAACAAGTTTGTTGGCTGCTCGTGTAAATATACCCATCTGCGATTTCAAACTATTATTACGAGGCAGGTCAAAATACAAACAAGCCTTCTACGCAACCCCGAATCAATCCCACTCCTCCCTTTCACAATTTTGAATTGGTTTTAGCTGCAGAAGTATTGAAATGCATATCAAATAAATTGTAATTTTGGAATACACCATCAAAGCGACCCACAGTTCTGTAGTATACAGTTATAAAACTTTCCAGGTTTCTATGAACAACGTGGTAGTAGTTTGCGGCAGTTTCGAAAAACTTGCAGCAGGAAAAACGAGAAACGCGTAAGCTAATAATATTCTCCTAAACGATTCTCGGTCCAGCAGCGGTGGCCAAATGTTTTACGACTTAATAAGAGTACGGCTTCTGCTACACGTATCAGAAAAGTTATCCGACATGCACAGCTTTAATTCCTTTGATAGGTATTATATAAAATTCCCTGCACTTAATCATCCCGAGCTCAAAGCTTAATTATAGACCGCGCAGCTCTCTGAGGCACCTACAAACCAGCGCGTGAAAGAGCTGCCGGGAGATGAAGACACGGACGTGAGGTCGAGAGTGAGAGGGAGAGAGAGAGAGACGACGCGCTCCTGCATTAGCAGCTTTAGGAGCATCAGGACGGTTCAAAGGGATCAGTTGATCAATCCGCAGCGGCCGCCTCGAATCTCAAAGGACAAAAGCTTCGATCGCGTGAACGAGTCTCAGAGCCAAAGCCCCGCGTTTGTCTGCCGGTGGGGCTGCATGCTAGCAGACAGTTCGATAATTAACGAAGTAGGTAATTATCGGCTGCGCTCATCCCGCACAGGAGGAAATCATCTCCCTCCCGTTCAGTCTTGTACGGGCTGGTTCATTCGTCGTCGCCGTCGAATCGCAGTCGCGAAAGTCGACGCAAGTATATAGGAGTCAAAGCGCGTGTATGCGATCGATCGGATTCAATTTCGAATTCTCCATCCGAGCGAGATCTGGCGAGAGAAACACTCGGAAGAAAAAGAGACGACGTCGATGGAGTCTCGAGCGCCATTCATTCGCAGGCTCCGCCATAATTAAAAGATCGATCCGGTGCGCTCTACGTATATATAAGTATAGTCGGCGAAGGAGAGATAGTGCGAGAGAGGCTCCACTGCGCTTCTTGGTGTATATATAGAGCTGCGCGCACTGCATTCATCCCGCTGAGAGAAAGAGAGAGAGTCGGCGAGCGGATTACACTAACTCCTTGCCGACTCTTGTCTCTGACAGGCTTCGCTGCGGCGGCGGCGGCGGCGACGACACAGCGAACAGCAAGTACTTCTGCTCCCTCTCTCTCCATCTTGTGCCCACTGCTGCTTCTTCTTTTCTTCGCCTCTCGCGCTCTGTGCACAAGTTCTTCTCGCGCTCGCGTCTAATTGACGTGGCCCCTTTGTTTTCTTTCCGCGTAATCTACCGCAGCGCGCACGGTTATTTATTCGCCCTCCTCTCTTTATTTTCCCTCCGGGCTATCCGGGAAAGAGAGAGAGAGAGTGAGAAGATCCGCCGGCAGCCTCGCTCTCTTTCTCTTATCCGCTTTATTTCCGCCATTTCTTATCTCCGCCGACGCTGCCGTTGCCTCTTCCTCTCTCTCTCTCTCTCTGCTATTCCGCAAGTTTTTAGTCCCTCTCTCCTTTTTCCCCTTTTTCCGCAAAAGCTTTTCTCACTTTCCCTCCTATTACCGTGCCGCTGCGCGCATAGGTATATACGCTCCTCTGTGTGCGCTGTCCTGTCTCCGTCTCTCTTTTCAAGTTCACCAGAGGCTGCAGCCCATATATACCAGCCAAGTGCCGGCGCGACGCTCTAACTATATATAGGTATACATAAGTAAGTATATATACCGTCCTATAGTAGACTAGCGGCGGTGACGGTGGCGGCGACCCCTTTTCAACTCTCCCTCTCGCTCGCTCTAAACGTCGGATGACGCGAGGCGAGACGACGAGATGTTTCCAACTTCCGACGCCGAGTTCTCTCCCCCTTTACTTTTCGCTCCTCTCTCTCTCTCTCTCTATCTCGCTATACACAGCGTAACTCCCCGCTGCACCACCAACGGAGTAAAGTAACCGCAATCTCCGAGTCGGGACGCGTGTCTTTCCCTACTCGCTCAGTTCCCGAGACGCGGAAAATAATCCGCGAAATTATGCCGTGTCTTAAAAGAGAGAACACGCGCGCTGCTGATGGGCTTAAGTGGCTTGGATGAACGTGTTGCAGCCGCATCGCTAACCTTTATTAGCTTGGAGAATTTTAGATCTACATACCCGAGCTGAGTGTGTGCTCTATCATGTATATGCGGCATCGTTATTATTACTGACTGAATTTTATTCCGGCGATGATGTCGGGATCGCGTCGTTTATGCATCAAAAGCACCGACCTCGTTGAAACCGCAGTCGAGAGCCGGATTCGGATTTCCGAGTATATTATAGACCTTTCGGGTTGGGCTTAATTTTACGCTGCAGTATATCCGTCCGAACGAGAATACTCTATCATCGAGTATTGGTAGTCTTTGTGAATCCGATAGCGATACTTTAGTTAAACAACAATGTTCCGACATTCTTATTCATATAGTAAGAGCAAAAATTCCTCATCGCGCTGGTGAAACTTTCCGAAATCGAGTTTGCAAAGGGGTACACGTTAAACTGCACAACTCGACGAAACTATACGCGCGCGGGGAGTAACATGTCGCATAGTTTGTTTTCTCACGTTCCCTGCAAAGAGTCACTTGTTAACTTGGTATACCTGTTGTCTCGGGACAAAACACGTTGAATAATCCCAAGATTTATCGCAAAGTGCAGTGCGACGAGCTTTCGCAACCCCGCTGCGAGAAAGCTACACACACACTGCGCACCTTAAATCAACACGGACTGCCGAGACGTTAATTCGCTTTTACGTTTCATTTCGTGGAAAAAGATTGGAAGATGAGGTCAGTATACGATATACAGCTCAGCCCCACGGAACGTGGAATATTTTCCCTCCGCTGGGAAAATAAAAGAGAGATTATACGCAATAAAAGAGGGCCGGTAGAAGACGAGGATGGAAGGAGAAAATCGACCAACCAGAGGATTTTATGCGCGTAGAAAACAGACAGCACACACGTGCGGCGACATCTGCGATATATTCATGAAGCTGAGCTAGCGAGGAAATCGAGTTTTTTTTTCTCCGCGTACACATATCCTGCAGCTCGGCGAAAGTTGAAGGTTGATCGAAGTTTCCGGCTCGATTGAGCTGCTTTTTCTAATATATATATATAGAACCCACACGCGAAGTCTCATTTCCAGCTGTCCTAGTTCAGCGCGCGACGCCTAATTGAAAAAAAAAATTGCGCCTCGAGACACGCGCACGAGATTTTCCAATGACGTATAATAGTCGCACTGATGTATATATATGATGGTGTCGAAAGCCGTCGAGTAAAATAAATCCGAAAAAGGTACTTTCTGAAAAGCTCCATCCACAGAGCTATACGCGAACTGCTTCCAGAAGTTCTCGCGCAGAAGAAGTGCAGCCGAGTGCGCAAGAAACAAGCGATGCTTTACCGGTGGGAGATGTTCGTCCGCGATGACCGTACAGCAGTAGCATAAAAAGATATGCGCGTCTAGGGGGCTCAGCAGTTCTCTGACGAGAAAATCGCCGAGATGGACTAGTGTGCGTCTGCTGTAGATGAGAAAAAAGGGAATTAGAAGTAGCCTCTGGATCGGGCAAACGAAAGAAGACTTTGAGGCGTAAATAACGAAGTATAAACAGAATAGCAGAACCGCTTGAGATGATAAAAGAAGAGTACACAGTATACGCGAGAAAAAGAATGCGCGGGTCAGATAATACAGAAAAATAGAACAGTCGCATAAGGGGGACAGGAGATAAAAGCGGGGAGAGACAGTAGAGTCGCCGCATCTCAGGAACAGCGGCAAACGACGAAAGAGAAAGAGCAAGAGAAATGAGGCGGTTTGAGCCCGCGACGAGCGAATCCCATTCGAGGCGAAGCTCCTGCGGCCAGAATAAGCAAGTCTTAGCCCGCCGCCGCGTAGCTTTCCGACTTTACGGAGCTTTGAGACTCGCTTCGGCCTTGTACACACTAACGTCTGTCTCGGTACGTAGGTTTTAAAGGGAGAACGGCAGCAAAGAGGCAATACCGAGTCAGGACCTATCCCTGCAGCGCTCGAGGACGTTACAAGGGTCGGAGCGACTCTTGAGAATCCGCGAAACATCCTCGAGGATGCGCACTTGGCCATAAATAATGGCTCGCGGGCATTGCTACGCTCGGCTCGCCTTTTGCGGTTGGCTTGAAACGGCCGCTGAGAGCGGGAGGACCCACTACACTGATGCTGCAGTCAAGACGGAACGGCTGTTTGGTAAGGAAATGAGATTAGGAGAGAGGGACAGAGAGAGAGAGAGAGGACTCTTGGCTCTACGCGAATGGATATTTGTTTGCGCGCGCGCAACTCTCTAAGGGCCATTGAATTCCGTTACGTAAACTTCTATCATGTCTGCGAGGATATGAAGCTTCTGGAGAGACGCCGAAAGAAACATTGCGTCAAAATAAATTGGCCGATGTTTGCCAGAGACGGGGTGTATTTCGCTGCTGCTTTTTGGACAGACGTGGGAGATGTTTGCTGATGTCACGGGGGAAACATATAGACGCCTTATTGCGTGTTGGCTGAATTTTTTTAAAAACGGGGTATACAGGTCGTCGGAGGCCGTATCAGCCAAATTAAGTTTTTGATAAATCGACCGTACGAAATTGAATCGAGGCATCAATATCCTCTCGATCGAATTGACTTTAATCTATATGCATTCTTCCGTAAAAAGCGTTGGAAAATTAATCTTATAACGGAGTAGTACGGTTTGGTGAACAAAAACGAAAAAGTTCGAGCCCGCGCATTAATCTCGTTAGCCACGATTGACGCGAGCGTCCAAATCCGTTAGTGCAAGCGCGCAAATGGGTCACACATAATACGAGCTTTATTATATATACAAAAAGAGGATAAAAGTTCCCCAGAAAAATCGAAAACTACGCAGAGTAGCTACGAGGTGCTCTGTCATCTGTATATGCATTCACAATCGCAAACGCAAACTCGTTCGGACAGCCACAGGCGGCATTTAAATGCACTCAGCAACAGCAGCAGCAGCAGCAAGTTGTCAAGAGAGAGCGCGCGCACGCGCAGCCGGTGATGTATTTGCCCGAGCAATATACATATATAATGCGCATAACGGGTCGAGCTTCACATCAGGCTTGATTCTCCTGTTACCTTATTAAGCTCGCTGACATACAATGTCATAAGTTCGTTACGCTACTCAGCTCGCGCATCCCTCCTTTCTCGCGCTCCATCTCTCGCAATCCATTTATCCATCTTTCCCTTAGAAGCTGATGCGCCGCTCGCGTTATGGCAGCTAAGGCACTCTTCGGCCCTCTCCGACCTCGTTATACTCTTAGCTTGCCATTAAGGGAAAATTGATACACAGACTCTGTGTGTATATATGTGTGCGCGCGAGCGGTGTAAGATAGAGCAAAGTACCTCTCTGTATCCAAATGAGTCGGCAGTTTCGCGGCGAAACCGCTGAACCGCGCGACACTCGCGCGAGAGATATGCGAGTGAGCCGCCGTCATTAATTGATGAGCGAGCTGCTGACGACGCGCGGAGAGTAACGATCGATCCAGCGATTTTGTCATTTTATATTATCGTCGCGCGCTCTCTCTCTCTCTCTCTCTATTTTCCAGGAATATTCCGCTTGCTGGAAAATAGGTTGTTGATAGAAAAATGTATAATTCATGGTTAATTTTGAAGGGCGATAACTCATTGTTTGACGAATTATACGATACCGACACACTGCACAAAAAGCTCGAGCTTTATCGACGAAATGAAGAAGATAAAAGTTTTAAAAATAATCCGTATATTATTCGTATAATAAAGCATCGTTAGCGCTGATTAAAAAAGACTCCTTTATTTATACGGAGAACAAAACACACGCACGAGTCGTGTGTGCGTCGGGTTTCACCCCATATGCAGAAAGCGAAACCACGTCGAGGAGGCGCGCAACAACTGCAATTATTCAGATCCATCGTGTGTTCTACTCCGCACGATGCGCGCGGCGGGAACCGCATTAAAAGCGAGGAAAAATGAAGGATAGCAGACCTGAAGAGCGAACTCGAGAGAAAGATAGAGAGAAAGGTAGAGGCGCAGAGACATATCACAGAGATAGATAGGGAGCAAAGTGAGCGAGAATTAACGAGACCACGGCGGGCTGTACGTTAACGAGGAATGGTCATTGAAAATGAATTATTTCCGATGGCTCGACGCCATTAAACCCGACGATGCCGCGCTGCGAATCCCCCTCTATATATATAGTCTAGGTACTGCGATATTCCACCCCGCGGAGTATAGGGTAACACGAGACTTTATGTACGTGTGTGTGTGTGCGCTAGCAGCCGACGCACCGCATCAGGACGCGAGCGAGGGTGCTATAGCTGCTGCAGACGCACACGCAGACTCTTCTCGCAGGTGGTATCAGTGCACGGTCTTTACTCGTTTCCCTCGTTATCGTGCCTCATATTGCCCACCCCTTTTTAACCCTCTTCTTCTTCTTCCTCCTCCTGCTCCGGTTCTGCGTATAGCTCGAGCATAATATACATACGCATAAAGCCATCATACAGTGTTACGCGACACAGTATATGCCGCTGCTGATGCTTGGTTTTAACGGCAACGCGAAGGCATACACGAGCTATATGGCTTCCGAGAGTTGGCTGTGTGTTTGCCTGCTCGCTGCTTTTTCTTCGTATTTGCACGCACCGAGGGGGCTTGTTTACACGAGGCACGAAACAACATCGCCGCCCGTGTAAAGAAGAAGCCGTGCGTATCGCCGCTCGAGGGGATCCGTGTTTTTCAAGGCTTGTTTGTGCAGTGTGCTTTCGCTGCTTTTCTTTCTTCTTAATACGTTCCGCTCGCTGTCGTTGAGCTTACATTTATGAAGAGATCTATCATTTTCACGGGGTCATCTTGCATACTACAAATTGATTTTTGTCATATTTATTATGCACAACTGACCTTGCCTACGTCAATATCAAATATCTAAATCCGTCTATATAGTGTACCAATGATAATCTCTATGTTATTATTACATCTCAGCTTATTCTATATTCGATACTATCGAGCATATACTCGCTAATAATAGAATCTAATAATAATTCTAATATTAGAATCGCGTTTAATCGCTAATACATCCTTTTGTAGATGGAAAGGTTAACGAGATTTGGCAAAGTATAATTAATTTCGATGGAATTCAAGAGAATGATTATTATTATTTTAATAACGTGGATGATCCCAGACAGCTAATTTATCATACAAACAATTGGATTTGCTGCGCGAAATTCTTCGTTAGTATGCACTTGAAATAATCGAATAATATATTTTGCGAATAATTTGAATGATTCGAGTTATCGATTTACGTTTTGGAAGATGTTCAACAGCCCTTGAAATACACGAAAATGTATCAAGTTTAACAATATCGAGAGCCTTGTCGATATTAAGAGCCTGAAAACAATTCTGCTACATTTAATTTTATATGTATTGAAAGCCTCTTGCAATATGTTTTTTTGTGTAAAAGCTCGAGCTGTTACCGCGTTCAAAAATTTATATTTTATTCATTCTAAATATTATTGAATTCAAAAGTATGCAAAAATGAAAAAGGCACTCACACCAAATGGAGATCTACTCGTACTCACCTGAAACAGAAAATAGAGTTGTTTTATGAATGCCTTGCTAAATTGTCAGGTAAATTGATGAAAAATTTAGGACAAACCAACCTAAATATGATACAACAACGGCTATAAGAGGAAGAAGGTCCTAACTCGGTGCTCACTCATTCTGAAGAACTTTCTGTTTTTTCACGCATTTTGAAAGCGCCCAGGAGCGCCCAGTTAGCACCGAGTTATGATCTTCTTCAAACGCTCGCCACGTTGGAACCTTCTTCGCCAAGTATATTAAAACCAAAAAAGTTTCTATACTCAGCGTATACTATAAAACAGATAACAGAGGCAATGCTCGAAAAAAAACATACATTCCCGTAATTTTCCAGGATTGCGGGAGAATCGGGAGTTTTCGTAAAATAGGGCGTCGTCGGCGATCCGGTATTAGGCCAAAAGAGAAGAGAATCCGTAATGGAGATAAGAACACGGCACCGCGGAAACGATTAAGTTAAAAGTTTGAACAATTAATTAATTGCCGCGCTGCAGCGAGCTGCCGCTAGCTATTTTCTGCCGGCGTTGCTGTAGCCGCGCGCGCGCGCGCCTCTGGTGTATTCTGTTCCCTTTCATTCTCCTCGTTCCGGCACAGGGCGCAAAGTCCGCCGTGGAGTTGGCTTCGCGAAATTTGTGTAATGAAACGAAATAGAATAATGCGGACTTTTCGGCGTTTTGCCCCCTTTAATTATGCCGAAACTTTCTGTAATTCAGACTTGGATTCCCAAACTTTAGGAAAACAATAATTTACAAGTGCGGAGTCACTGCCTGGATGCTCCAGCGTCTCTACAGGAGTCTTCCGCCTCTTCTGTACGTTATAGTGTTGTATGCTTGAAATAAATTACTTGCTCTATAAATTTGAAGCTTTCAAACGGTATATACAATATAATTGCGTCGACGTAGCTCTATTACAATATATCCTTGTTTATTATTCCGTCGTCCATTTCAGCGTTTCAAAACTCCATCTCACGGAAACATGAAACGCAGGCATAATACGGGCACGAAAAACACGCTATACAGCGACGCACGTACAAAAAAAAACAAGCAGCGCGGCGGGTATTTGCCGAAACGACGGTAAAATATGAAATTTCCAATTCCGGAAACTGTATATATATAGCCGGCGGTGCGGTGAGCTGCCGCAAAAATTTTGTCGACGTATCTCATATAATTTCGCTCGCGGCAAATAACATCCGTCCAAATAAGGAAGAAATATACCCGGAGCCATGCACGTTGGGCCAACCGCTGCGCTGTCCTCTCTCTAGCGCGCGCGAACTTTTGGATTCTCGCAAAAGATTCACGCGCTTCTCTTTCCCTCGCGCGAGCGCGCGCGACTCCGCTGCTTTCTTAGCCTCGTAAATCATCACTGGTAATTTCTTCCATTTCTCTTCGGGCTGCTGCTGCTGCTGCTACTCGTTTCGAGGTCGTGTGTAGGGTCGGTAAGGCATTTGCCAACCGACAGTCGGATGGAACGTCTCTCTGTCTCTGTCAAGCTTTTTCCGTCTTTCTCCCGGGCGCGAGTCTAGCGGAGCGTTTCCGCTCACTTCGCATAGACTCTTCCGGTGTATAGCGCGCGTTGCAGTCTTTCGACGCGCCACCGTCGCCTCGCTGCTGTATAAGAACGGTGAGCGAGCGTCTTACACACGCCGCCGGAAATTCGAACTATCCAGCCGACTAAGAATTCTCGAGTATGAAAGAACCGAAGAGACTGCCGCCAGAGGATTTTCTTTTGCGCGTTTTGCGAATTCTCCGCGTGTCTCACTCGTTTGCTTTTGTTTTATTATTTTTATAGCTTGCTTTTTTATTTTTACCTTTTTATCCGATCGATTCGCAGAGCGGCCGGAATGTAGAGTTTATCAAAAATACTTACTGATGTTATTGATAAGAGTATTATAGTTCTAGGTAATTCGAGCCAAGTTAGAGCATCGCAAAACTGAAAAAGTCGTAAAAAGATCTATTCGCGGTGGAAACGCGAGGATATTAAAATTTCAATTAAACTGTCTACAGCGGATTCCACAGACTTTCTAGGCTATCCGTCTTCTGTCTATTTACACTGTTTCTTTTACCGAGTGAACAAGTATGAAAGCAATGCTCGACGAGCTTAAAGCGTAAAAGTGAAAAGTTTAATTTTACTGCTGTCTCGAGAATATTAGACTGTTGTAGCATGAGTCGCCCAAGCATCAGGCCCAACAAAAGACCAATAGAATGATTACCGTATCTTTTTAGAATAGGCAACGATTAATGGCGAAGGGTTAACATATACCCGGATACAAACAACGATACAGCGTCCAATACATCGACTACAACTGTATTTCTCTTTATATCCCTTCAGCTACGCCGTATTCCCTTCGACACTCCGTGCGGTGCGCCGCATACCCCTTCGTCGTATAACGTTATGCCATCGTAGCAGCAACAGCAGTAATAGTATCGGAAGACATAGAAAGACACATGGGAAACCTGCGACGGCAGCTCTCGCCGAAAACTGGAAAACAGCTCCGATGCCTTTCCGCTCGACTTTAGCCTGAGCCCTATATCCCGGAAGAGTGGTTTATCGCTCTCTGACTGTGCCTGCAACTTTTCTAGTGAGAGTACGTTATTTACGCCGTCCGAGAGAGAGAGGCGGGGAAATATATAAGGCGCTCGCGCGAAATATACCCCCGCGAGGCAGCCGCGCGACGCTGGCTCGGAGCAGAGTGGATGGAACGATGACGAAAAACGAGCGACGGAGTCGATACGGGACCGGAGAAAATGGAATTAAGGCTGCTGATGGGATGTTCCGGCTGGCGCAATGTTGTGCAGGGTAGCAGGCTAATATTGGGTATGCTGATGTACTTGGGGGAAAGGAATTGGCTGTTAAATTTTGGCTGATGCGGAAGTGAGAGGTTTGCACGATGACAATGTTTCGACTTGGTGAAAATTTAAGCTTTATTATTGAAGAAACTTCTGAGTTTTAAGAGAATTTCAAGTGTATGCGATGCTTGTGCGATGGACAATGGCGGTGAAAAGGGAAATTCAAAATTCAGATTTCGCGCAGCAATATTACCGGCTAACTTGCCTGTAACAAATGATAAAAACTAAATTACGATAAACCACGACATAGTTGCCGTCCGTTATGTAATTATCTATCACTTTACCAAGTTTGAAATTCATATTTAAATATCTCACCGAATGGCATTTCAATCACATGATTCGAATGCTCGTTCAAATGCCATTCAGCGAGATATTTAAACAGGAACTTCAAACTTTATTATCTTACACGTCGTAATATATCCAAATTTTGTTTTCATTGTTAGTTATAAATAAATTGGTCGTTAAGCATAGTCGAAATGTGCAGCACCCGTTTTATTTATGGTTTATTTCGGAGATATACTTTGCTAAAAAGTTGCACAGATAAACTTCCACAAAATAATGATTATACATTCCATTCATATAATTCTATTTAAGAAAAGTTATATATATGAAAAGTTCCATAGCAACGCTATTCCATGCAGCCTTCTGAAATTTTATATGGATGTTTTTGAGCTACACTGCACCAGACTTTATACGAAATCTGAATTGTTTATTGTCTTTCCGGCCCCCTGTATAGAGAAGGGATTAAAATATAAATTATAGAAAGTGACTACTTTTGTTGATTGGAATTCCGTTGATTTTCAAAATAGAAATTAGGTTTCTATTTAGGCTCCCTTCCACATCTTTCATTTACTAAATCTAATATCGAAGTATGACGCTGCAGACTTGCATATTTCCAACCTCTAGTCTGAGATCGATTGATCTGTTTTTCTCCACAATGATAACGTTTGCGACAAAGTTCTCATTTATTTACCTATATGCATTGCAGACAAGCTACGCTAAACTAATAAGGAGAGATACAGAATTCGGATCAACACGACAAAACTTTAGTATAACATTTACTCGACGAAATGATACCTTATGCTCAGTGCATATTATCCAACGATTCGTTTTAATTTCAACAAATTAAACTCGCACCAAACTTATTTAAACTTTGTTACTGTACATGTACGAACTTTTTGCCTTAATTTCCAACAACAACTAAGAATATCCCAGAAGAACATAGCATAATTTATCCTTTGCCAAAATTAGCCCTGCCCATTGCAGCCGCGCGTCTCGAGAAACTTAAAGACGCCCTGTGTCTCCAGCTCGTACTGCTCAGCAAAACAAAAAGCAGGAGATAAATTTGCGGAAGCGAAAGTTTTGTGACACCGTTTCGCGAGCGAACGACACTCGCGCGGAAAAACAGTTATTGTTTTGAGAAAGTAGCAGGCGCCGTGCCGCGCGTACGATGCCCTGCGACTGACGCGAGGAAGAGAGAAAGAGAAAGAGGAGAAGTCTTATGCATAATATACACAGAGAACGACAAGAAGAAAAGTTTGCATTAAAAGCTCCCGTGCACACCACTTAAGATCCTCTCGTGCACGACAAAAAGCCCGCGCAAAGTGTCTTATGACGTTAGTAAATCTCTCGGCGTGTAATGCGCCTGCGCCACAGAGAGAGAGAGAGAGGGAGAGTCGAAAAATGTACGCGCAAGGGGTCTTGAGTAATGCCGTCCCGGCAGCGGTGCGCTGACTAGTAGAGAGGA
>UCOJ01001548.1:0-27087 GCA_900474305.1 Cecidostiba fungosa
GTGTGTGTGTGTGTGTGTGTGTGTGTGTGTGTGTGTGTGTGTGTGTGTATTAATCCGGAATATAATACAAACGCGTTGCTTGAAAAATTGACGAGACGACATAGTAATAAAAAGAGCCGTTCATCTCCCAAGGCAGACATCGCGCGAGCTTTACGAGCTTCCGAGGAAATTCTCCGACCGCTCTCGTGATTAATATAATTGTCCGCCTCTTGAATCTCTCGCAGGGCGCGTACATAGCCGAGATTTTTAATACCCTGCAGCAGAAGCCGTATGAATGAACTCTCTCGAGACACCAGCAGTAGCAGCAGCAGCAGCAGCAGAGACGAGTAGATATATGTATATAGAAGTGGCGGAGGAATGCGCACCGCCGCCCTACTCTATAGTTCATCCCCCTGAATTCCGCGCTTTGAGCGCAGCTCGACTGGATCGTCCTCGTGTATATGGTTGAAAGACTATATAGGTATATGCATATCCACAGCAAAAGCGCGAGCGCGCGGGACAATTTAGTCGCGCCGACAGCGGACGGCTCTTCGCATCAATGAATGCCTCTGTTTTATATTGTCATGAAGATATAGCTATATATATGGAACGTGTATATATACCTCCCGGCAGGATTACGCGAAAAACACATTTACACGCGCTATGTCGTCTGAGAGCTGCTGCAGACTGTGCATAGTATAGTGAAAATGCTGTCCTTATACAAGTGCGCTCGGTTTTTTCATGTGCACGATTTACAAGTTCTTTTTTATCGAAATCCTTCTCGGAAAAGAGGTAATAATAGTTTAAACACGCGAAAGCTTTTAGCAGCTAAAAGTATTATCCTGGAAATTCTCTTTTTTAATTAAAAAAAAAAAATAAATGGCCCATTTTACACAATGGTAAACAAACAGAAACCATTTTTTTGTATATACGTGGAATTAAATCCACTCGCGCGCGAGCGCTAAATCCCGGCTTTCTGCGCGACGTCGACTGTTCAAGTTCAGCGCGCTTTTAAAAGCTCGCGACCCATATTTCGCATTACCTGTTGTACATACATATAGCTATATATCAGGCAGCCGAATCCAAACGTCACATTCTCCGTTTTCGCGCAGCCACACGGATGCGCAGATAATATGAGGAGTAGCCGACTGAGAGCGTATAGCGCGCTCTGGCGTGTGTGAACGATGTTCTCTGAACCACGCGAATTTCGCTCAGGCTTTTTCCCCTTATATAAGTATTATAAAAGTACCTCGAGCTCTTGCATCGGTTGTTTTTACGTTGACCCCATTTCTTCTCCCCCCCCTTTCTCTCTCATCCCCGGGCACACATACACACACCTACTTGCGAATACTCTCACGTCGCCTCTCTTTCGAGTTGTTTTTTCGATATATGCGTGCTGCGCGCTCGCTATCGTGAGTGTATATATAGGGGCAGCCTTTTGTGGGAAATCCGAGGGCGCATAACCTGCCTCCGGAGTTAAGAGCTGTTTTGTGCTCGATCCTGCTTTGTTTTTCGAGTTAAAAAGGCAAAATGGCGAACGAATCGCGGCGGAGATACGAGGCTTTTTTTTGGACGCTTTGTTGCGTTCGCACACGCGGTGCTCGGGGTTGCGGCTGCTATACCGCACACGCGTTTCTTCTTTTCTTCCTTTTCGCTTTGATGCATGTGTGAGTATACGTATACGCGCGTTTCACACGAAGATGTCTTTGTTGTATGCTCTGCGATGCTGTTTGTTTTTGCGCTCCTGATTTGCGTCTGGTATCAGCGCGCGAATTACAAAAATATTACCGTGCAGTAGTGACACTTTGGCTCGTAATCCATCACTCAGAAAAATCGAGTGAGTAATCGTTACTATACACCATAGTAAATTAAAATGGGTAATGATTACTAAATTTATAGTAAATATTACTATAATTTTTCCAGTAATCATTACTATAACATATATAGTTGTGCCCCTATACCACTAGAGTTTATAGTAGAATTTTGGTAATGGCTACTATACTTTTTTCTCAGTGTAATATATAAAAAAAATATAATAAAATCACTCACCGCTTCCGGGAATATAGAGATTGAGAAACAAGCAGTCCTCGCTCTGATTGCCGACGAACTTGAAGAGCCTGACTAGTTGATTGTACCTTCCCTGAGGCATATCCTGCAAGGCAAGTGTCTGATTGCGTATATCCGGCAGCTTTTGCGGACAAACCTGTCCGTAGGTGTCGGCGCGTTTGATGCCTTTCCATCCTAAGGGTCCCTGAGGCGGCCGAAAACGAAGATCCCCTACAGGCGGTGCTGCGTACGGTATCCCCCGGAAAACTTCCACTGGGTCCAGATGCTGGCTGTTCAATTCCTGTGAGATGACAGACACCAAAACTTTATGCGATTTTTCTCTTGAAAAGATTCTTATAACTGTGTGTGTCTGTGTTTGTGTGTGTATATACAGAACGTATATCTCGGGAAAAGAAAAGTTGCTCATATTCGAAGGGCTGAGGCTGTAAATCTTGTGTCGAATACAGCAGACTCCGCTATATATACATATAGTAACTGGAGAGATAGATATACACACATAGTAGGAGCTAGCGAGTGGAAGATAAATAATTCAGTATGGATTCTAGAATTGGGTGAAATTTGACTCAATCGTAAAGTGCCTCGGGGCAGAATTCGGAACAGGGCTGCGTATCGATCGCATCTACGTCAGCACATGTGAAGAACGAGATTTCGCGGCTATTTGTTTGAGTTGAAAAATGGTTACAATTATACCTGAATAAATATTAGTATATAGATATAAAGCAGATGATGGATTTTATTTCGGTATTTTATTTTCATTTCATAAAAAGGTGTGACTTTACCGAATTTGCCAAAAGCCAAAATATTGAGTTCACAGAGGATTGCTCTTTCGGTCACACACACACACACGTGCGAAGAGCAGCGCTGATGGCCTTTATGTGCTCGGAATAGAGTATTTTACAATTTTTTATTTTATTTTCAAATGTACGTATATATAATATTACAAGCTTTCACGAAATGTTTCGTTTGAAGCATCCTAGAGTTTACATTGTGTATTAAATTATTCGTAATCGCGTTTACTGATGGAAATTAATGCTTCGATATTATGTAATATTAATTATAATACAACGTTTCAAAAAATCAAATTACAGTAACATCAGCTGCAGTTGAAATTTCACTTTATTTTAAACTGTTCAGTTCACGTCGTGAGCTTTGAAATAAACTGAAAAAGTGAAGTGCAAAAGCATTCTGAGAATAAATATAACTGGAATGTATAAATAGAATCGGGCTTCCATAGCGAAAATATTAATTTTAAATTCTAGAATTCTTCGCGCACCGAACGCTTCTCCTCCGCAAAGTGCAAAAATCAACTTTACATTTCAAAGTAAAGCGTTTTATTTTATCTCTTTCCTCTTGAAAATTTTTACCGTACGGTAACATTAACATCGCCTTCGGTTTCCTGGTAAATTCAATTATCCAATTTCAGTGTAATTCAATCTGCTTTTCTAAAGATACCGATGAAAACGTTTTGTTTCTTTACATACTGCTTGCGATGCGAAAATTTCCGTTATTTTTAAATCAGAAAAATTCTTTCCCAGTATACGCATTGCGAGAGCAATAAAATGTATAATTTCTTCTCCAGAAAAATGCTCTACATAACTTACAAGAAAAAAAAATACAAGTACACATCTTCAACAATGCGGACCCCGAAGCATATCCAAGATATAATTTTTCCATCACCGCATTACACTGTCTACGTCGTCATGCCAACACAAGTAGAGCAAAAAAAAAAGAAGAAGAAGAATCTTTATATTTCACGAGAGCAGACGACTGGCCGTCGCTTCATTCGTCCTCCTATAAAACGCAGTCGATCCGTTGATCCGGCCTGATATTCGCAGCGCCGCACCTACTCCTCCTCTTTTCAGCTGGAAATAAATATCGACGCTCGACAATGCCGTCCCGACTATATATACTATACTCGTTCTCTTTATGACTACTGAAATCCCTTACGCGTATAAATATAAAATACACATACATGTATAGAACTCGCGGGAAAAGTCTGTGTGTATACAGACTTCTCGTGAAAAAAAGCCTGCGCGAAATACGACGCCAACGGCACACAGTATAGTGTAGCTATATGTATATATATATATAGGCGTCAAGCTCGAGAGTATAAGCGAAATTCCAGGGCATTTGCAGACAGAGATGAAATAAAATAATATCGGGCCGCTAAACGTGCGTCGACTGCGAACGCGTCCTCGTGAATTATTATAATTTTTTTTCCGCGGTGGGGGGGCCGATTTCATTCGAAAATCAATCGAGCCCGAACGTGACTGTAATCTCTTATCGGTATACGTCGTACTCTCTCTCTATATATACGTTCTGCCCTTACGTCCAGGAAGCCATATAAAGGGGGGGTTATATGCCGACGACATCACCTTCTCGAATAATTCGGGATTCCGAACGCGAGTCGATCTCATTTGCCGTAGCCGAGTGAATGAATAAACGTAAAATGGATTCGAGAATATATATATACGCGAGTGCCATCTACTGAATATTACTGTTTGTAATACACACGTCGCGGCTGGATGGACGATAATTTTCGAAAGGGCGAATCCCGGGAATCGAGCTGGTGTTCCTCGATATATATATACATGTATAGTCCGCTCGTATATGCGATTGAAGCTTTTTCGAGCTTTAATGCCCGAAACGGGCGCGCGGCAAAATGCGTCATTAAAAATTACTGAAATAATATTATTATATACATCGAGTTCGTGCCTCGCTGCTCTTTTAATTGTGAGATATATACACGTTGTACTGCAGTGTAATGTAATAAATGATGTGAATTTTTGGGAGAGTTGATGCCGGTATTTTTGAATTTCGCGCCATAATTACGCCAGTCTGCTGTCAGTTTTATAATAAATATACACGTCGAACGAGCTTATATGGCTGCAATAACGTATATTAATGAAACGTATAAATTGGAAAAATAAAGGAGAGGAAGACTACTATGCGAGCGCAACAACAAAGAATTGATTACTCGATTATTTTTCTGACAGGAAATTAATTCTCCCATCTTTCTCTCCTGATTCAATAACGATTCACAACTTGCGGGCAAGAAAAAGAAGAAGAGCAAAAGTCTCGCCCTTCCTTCCTTCCTTTCGCTGTATTGTTGGCTTATCGTCAAAGTTTCTCGACTTCAGAACCTCTCGTTTTCCAAGTATGTGTATATATCTATACAAAAAAAGAAGCGAAGAATGTGGCGGCAACAACAACAAACTGCATCGCCAACGGAAAAATAGAGTCCAAGTGAAAGTGATAAAACTAATTGCGCGGCGAGGCTCCAAATGAAAAGAGTTAAAACTCTTGTGAGAGGGAAAAGCTTCGATTCGCTTTTCACGTCGTCTTAAATTCTATATCCTCTCAAATTGCTACATATTCAAATGGATTCCCACGACACGATGACGCTTATTGTGGTACGTTGACTCTAAGCCCCTAATTAAACCTGCTGACGGAGAGAGAGAGAGAGGCTAGAGACGAGGAGAATTGAAGATAATTAGGGGTATTACAACCGCTCAAACATCAAAGAGTCTTTCGACTTCTCTTTGAGTGTGTGCTTGTGCGATGAAATTCCGGGGGAAAATATATAATGAATTAGAGGATTGCTGCATAAACGTCGTGCTTCTCTGCTCTCACCGCAAAAATTAGACGGAGTAAATTCTGAGCTTTGGTATAAAACATATGGGGGCTTCTGTATACTGTTAATTTGAGAAGTATTTTTTTTTATTTATTTTTCTCTAAAGTCTGTGAAAATGTGTTCTATAATTGTTTTCTTACAACATTTTCAGATTTCTTCTGGTTTTTGAAGACATGCTTATCTATAAGTCTCTCGCTAATCATATACTATTTTTGACACTCAAGTTTCGTTTGCTTGAAGAGTCAAGTACAGCTGTATCCAATAATTCGACAATTTGAGCGGCATTTAATTGAAGCTAAACAGCGACTCACAAATATATACGTGTCATTCGTTGCAGCACAAACAGAAAATTGGCGCTAACATCAGAAAGAGATTACTCGAGTTGATTTTTTTTTCTCCTCGCAAATTTATGCGTGATTCAGCATTTAGAACTTTCCCCGCTCATTTGCCTAATTACGTTGCAAAGTTAGGCTGCTCTCTATTAAAAATGATTACGCGAGTAGGGCGCGGAGATTAATCGCGAAATTGCATGATGTATATGCTCAGCTGCTCTTCTTAAATCACGTGCTAATGATGATTTATGTAGCTGCTCGAGTCATGCTATAGTTTTAAATTGTCGTAATACTACTTTGACAACTGCTCTTGCATGATTTCACTCTGATTTATATACGTCCTAGGCGAATAGAGAATATTTTGTGATAATTATAAGCGACGAATATGAATGTGTGTATATATATATATATACGTTCAATGGAAAATCAAACGGGAGAACGTAGCGAAACTTTGTTCCTGTGTACTACGAAATTTCGTTTGAAATATCTGCTAACGAGTCTACAGCGTGAGGTGCCGGAGTTTGTTAGAATTTCAAATGCGGCGTATTAGCATAAACGACATTTTTTTTCTTCAAATTCGAATTGCACACACTCATTATCGTTCGTAGAAATACTTAGAGATAAGATTCTGGTTACTTTGTTCGTGTTTGTTTCAATTTTTAAAACTTCTAAAACGATATACTTTAGAAAACAAAATTTAAGACGATAGCAAGACTATAGGAGTGTGTTAAAATAATTTTTATTTCATTATTACAATACTTTTTGTAAGTAGGTAAAAAATATTATACTTTTTCTTTCTTTCGACAAATTAGTTCTTTTTTAATCAATTAAGTTCACTGTGCGCACTTCGTAAACGGAATATTCGAAAAGACGAATTCACGATTTCTCTGTGAGATATTTGAGCGTTTTATTCTTTCATATACGCCTCTAAGGATTAACCTCGTGGTCTTTTGTGCATCTGGAATTTCAATGACAGACTGCTTTGATACAACGTCGACTACAGCTGAAAGACTTGTTACGTCGTAATAAAATACTGCACTACAATGATTAATAAAAAAAGCGTTTTCCAAAACCATTTCTCCTTAAATCGTTAAAACCGAGTAAAAAGCTTAAATCCCCTGATTCGACAAGCAGCTGCCGGCCATACAATGCTCCCCGCTAAGAGTCCAATTATACCTCTCTCGCTCTACCAAAAAAAAAAGAAAAAAAGAAAAAAATCTCAAGCTGCAACCTCTAGCTCCTTATAGCCGCAGCGATCGCTTCAATTAAAGGCAATCGGCCGAGTCGATAACGAATGGATTGGCAGTCGTAAAGCCAGCGATAAAGGAAATAGGGTAGAGGAGCTCGGGACATCAAGATATCGACGTGCGGCCCACAGCTACATACATATATGTGTAATCCTCTGTGCATAGAATGTCACACACGTGTATAATCGCAAAGGATGTGTGTGTGTCGGGATATATAATCGTGAGATTCGAATCGAGCGTGTAATATCGAAGAGACGACGCGACGTCCGGCATGAAATGTCACCGAAAGAGAGAGAGAGAGAGAGAGAGAGAAACGATGGATATGCACGAGGCGGAAACTATTCTCGTTTAGAGAGGATATGACTCGACGGCGGAGGCGAGAGACTAGAGAGAGAGAGAGAGAGAGTGACAGACGAGCCGAAATGCTGTGCAAGTCAATGGACACGAGTGGCCCTCTCTCTCTCTCTCTCGTGCATCGATGTGAATATCAATTAGATGTAATTGATGTCCGGCGCGTCGGATGTGCTCTGACAGAACGTATATATCGGGAGAATCGATCGGTCGAAATGCAGAAAATGCAAAAATTATGCAAGAGAGGCTAATGATCGTATAAATAATTGCCTTCGGGTATTCGTTTTACATTTGCTATGTATAATAGCCGAAGCGTTTGTGGACTTTTTGTTACTTAGCCTCGGGCTATACTCCTGTTGTTATTGTTCGCACGAATAGCTATATATACTGTTATCGCTGATGTTGAATAGGGCGATTGATTTTTAAACGGCGTGTATAATTAGGAATTTATTTATACATATATATCGCGTTAGTCCGCTGATGCTCGTTAGTATCCCCTGTAGACCGATTGGCTGAATTTTAAACTGCGACGAGGAAAAAATTGGCGCATTTGCATGATGATTATATTTATCGCAGTACACACGTATTATAGTAATGAATAAAAAAAGTACAAATTGGAAATGCTTTGAATGCTAATAATATGGATTTACGAACTTTGTATACACGTCGGAAACGAACATATTAATCAATTCGATTTCCATGAATAAATTGGCCTCGAAACCGCGGATTTGTGATATGTAAACAATTTCGAATTACGTCCATTATTCCCTTGGCCATATAACATAATCGCAGCGATCAAATGAAGTTCTATACTCTCGTTTGGGGAAAACTTACAATAACGACCAGAGTGAGCGACGATTAACTACATATATATCCCACTAAACGCAGCTTTGAAATAAAACACCATAAGCTCGTCCGACCAAAGCCTGACATTATCTACTGAAATCGATTAAATCCCTCTATTCCAAGCGAGAAATACCCGGTTAATAATTTACAAAAGAAAGCACGAATACCGCGTACTCGCTGACCCCTAAATTCACTCACCCACATCCCGTAACTCTCCCGTCAAAATGAAAAAAATACACACGAACGCTAATCGAGCGTTCAAGCGCATATAACTCGGCGGTGGTGCAGCTCTCGGCCAAAATGATTTTCACGAGCGGCTTCACGCGCATAGCTAGCTTCAATAGGATTGTTGCATTAATTTATATGGGCGGACGTCGAAAGGGCTATTTGTAGTGCTGCTTTATATATATATATATAGGGGTGAGAGGCTACTGGCGCCTATAATCCACGACGACATCAGTGCGCCGCTGGTGTCCGATTTACGATGATGATTGATCGCGGGCAAGAGTATAGGGGACTTGACGATGCAGCTCTCGTCCGCGCGTATACTCTCGTGAATCATCGACGTTGATGATTTGTCGTTCGCTTCGCGATAATGACTGCGGGAGAGCTCTCTTGTGTTTTAGTTTGACTATTTGGCTTTTATTAGACTAAATACTTTGGACGCTATCTGTGTGTTCTTATATTGATGCGGTTAGGTTGATTTTATGGAATTTTTATAAGTATAAACGCTGTTGGGTGATTTTTTTGAGGTTAGGAATTTAAATATCGCGCCCTTTTTGGAAAGTGAACGTAGCTACTGATTGAAAAAATTAAGTTAACATTATATTTATCAAAGAAAAAAAAAATAACGTCATTCAAGAGTGGATTAAGAAAAGCAAATTTTAGGCGATGATGAGGAAAATTATGAAGTGATCGGAATTCCTTGATTTTGTCAAGAGTTAAAAGCATTCTATAATACCTTCATGGTTGTATAATTATTGCGTAAAATATTTCACATATTCCGTTTAATATTCTACAGAATATACGTTAATAAAATCGTAATATATTGCCGCCATAGCGTTAATTGTGCATGGAATTTCAGCATATGATACTTTCAGAGAAAGTCTTCTCTGCGGAATTTCAGGACTTTGAGTGAAGTTGATACGTTTTCGTGGAACAGGTGCTTTTACTCCTACAGCAATATTGTCATATTAGTAATGTTAGTTAGAATTTATAAATGAATATGAAACAAAAATTGAATTCATATGAACGTAACGTAACACAGTTATACAAAAGTTTATTTAGTTGCATGTGCATGAGTTTGTTTATTTGGAAAATCTATTTTCACTGAAAATACCCGAGCTGCACGAGCTCAATTAAATTCCATTATAATTTATGACATATATAACATAGCGATTACGAAATCTAGAAAATTAATTAAATAATTGTTCCGATAACAAAATTACTACGAGAACAACTTAGTCGTCTAAAAATTGGGTATCCGAAAAACAATTTCTGAATAATGTATATATTATGAAACATCGACATTTCAGTAGAACAAAAACCCGTGGTTGACCAATCACTGACACTTACTACTTATCAAGCTTGAGCATTCAATCAGAGTGCATTCAGCAGCATAATCTTCTGATTCAATAAATATTATTAAATCGCCATCACAGTAGTCCCAATCCATAAATATACACACACACACACATACACCCACACACGGTATATCCGTCAGCTGATTGAACTCCAATAAAGACATAATAGAAAGGCCAAGCGCGGGAGCATCCATAACGCTCTTCGCAAATACCTCACTCATCCATCTCTCTCTTTTCCCATCAGACTGCAGTAGAGGATGCGCAGGCAGGAGAAATATCAATCTATTTTACAATTGATGAGAGGGTTTGCGCCCCCGGAATGTTATATTTGCGGTGTGTCGGCAGCCACTAGCGTGCAAATCTCTGCGGAGCGAACGATGCGTATTGCTTTTCTTCTTCCGCCGCCCCCGCATCGACCTCCATTATATTTCTATATGTATATATAGTACATGCGCGTATAATCTACATGCCGATGTGCGAATGCACGTTTGCCCAGCGCCCCTCCCTCTTTCTCGTCGAATAAACAGCGGCGTTCAACTTTGGAAGCCAGCTTTCATTGCAAAGCCTTTCATAAATATCATACTCTCTGAACTATGGTTACGTATATTAGATGTGTGTATTTCAAGTGTGTGTGTGTGTACAGGGTAAAAGCTTTCTAGGATGGACCGTGTGATTTGAAAGTGCGTCGTGTCACAAATATGAACACAATATTAGTTTAATAAATTATCGTATACTATATATAGTGCTGAAGAATATACGGAATTTTACGCTAACTTCGTTTAAAATATAAACAAAATGGATTTTCATCCCGATTCGACGTATATCAATCATTTACGTGGTCACTCTAGCACATCCCTATGAAAAGTGATCGAAAGCCATTTTTTTATAAATTTTATTGAAGCTACTGCATATACGTGCCATCAGCTAACACGCACGAGTTACGCGTACATCCAGTGTATGTCATAAAGATTTGTCAAAAGCTTTTAAATTTATTAGCGGTGAATATCTATATACATATGAAACGTTTTTCACTCGTAATTTCGGAGCTTTTTTCCGGGACGATCCGTCAGGCCGACGCGTCGTTTGCGTTAAATTTTAATCGGTCAAATCGGTTTAACGCGCGCGAGAGAGAGAGAGAGAGAGAGACAATTATCGCGCAAAAACTTTTGTCGAGCGCGAAAACCCGGCCGCGGCGTCACGTAATCCAGGCGTGCAGAAAAATATTGCGGCGTCATAAATAACGATAAACGAGCTCTTTAGCATCATTACAGCGGCTCTGATTCATGCTAATCGTAAATAATTCGGGGAAAAATCGGTCTCGTTCGTCTTTTGGATTATGCTCATTAATTTTTTCACATACATCCGCTTAGAGTAATGAAATTAATCTTATTATATAGCAGCGCGATCAGGTTATATACATCGATAACTTTCATATCCGCGTGAAAAATTAATCCTTTGAAAATGAGTATGAAAAATATATTTTCTCGGTGAATCTCGCGGAGCGTTTGTACACGTTTTAAATAAACGAGAGCGCTTTCGATTTTCAAATATAATTCGTTAAAATTCTGTGTTTTAATGATAGATTTATACGGTTGAAAGTTCGATTGCACGTCATATTATTGTGAAAATCATATTAATTATTAAAGAAAAAGAAATAGCTTTTAACAGTAAAAATATACACATTCGGATGTGTTTTTACCCGAATTTCATACATCTGTACATATTTTCGATGACTATTCCCATTTGGTTATTAAAATTATCTGATATCCGCTTTGAATGCGGCGCTAACTTTTTAAATGTTCTGATATATGTAATTGCGAATTTGAATCCACCAAAGAGATATTCATTGGATTTTAATTTATTTCTTATCTTTTTAAACTATAATAATGCCTTGTAATGCGATCTTTTTGTATAATTTAGAAACTTTGTAACGATTTCTCACCTGCAAAATGCCACGAATCTGTCCCGACTTTGTCTCGACAATCCTGGAAGCGTATCTGGTGGGCGGTTGCTGAGAGGTAGCGCACATGACGTCCTCGAATTGAGCACAAGCCAGTATAACAAGGATCAGTATCAGTATCAACGAATCTGTGGTCCTTGGCTCCCAGGGCGGAGGCCGTCGGCATCGTAAGGGCATCACAGCAGCGGCGACGGCGGCAACAGCAGCATCCGCGAGCCAACGATAACAGCATGCCGCGCGCGTGCTCTCGGCCTCTATCTCGTCCTTTCCGTCCTTCTCGTCTTCTTCTCTTACTCTACTCTTTCAGCTCTCTCCGTCGATCGATCGATTCTTCACCTCGTCATTATACTATCGCTTTTTTTTCTAGTCTCTGTCTCTTTTTTTTCACTGGACTCAAAAGAGTGAGCTGCTATATAGCTGTGCTGATATTTTATCCGGTGTGTGTATGTATATAGCCGCAATCAGCGATGGATGACGCGAGTTTTAATATCGAGAGCGCTGTCGACGCGTTGATGATGATCCTGATGAGAGAGACTGTCTGCAACATAGAAAGGCGAGAGTGCGATGTTATTATTGTTATTTTTTTTCGCCTGACTGTGGGGATTATGGTTTTGTGTGTATACGTATTTCATCTGATTGTGTTGCATTTTTTACTTGAAAATTCAAGTGAAGAAATATTCAGTAAGACGTATTCGGAAAATTGTATATTCCTATCTAAAAGTTTCGTTCGCTCCATCTAGAAGCAGTTCTATTCGTTTTGCGATTGGTCGTTCGTGTGGCCAATCAGACCAGTCCTATAGCCATTATTTCTGTTAGAAGTTTTCAGATGGCGCGTCGTGCGTCAATGTGATTGTATATATGTATAAATTCCTAACCTCAAAAATGAAAAATTGAGAAAACTATTATTTAATTATTTAAAACAAAATAAGGCATGCGGTATAATGGTTCTATTCGTTCTTAGATTGGCTATTTGTTTTCGAGCGCGATTTCTACATAAGTATGAATTCCTAACCTCAAAATGTTCAAATTGAGAAAATATGACATTATAATCAAACAATATGTGGTAATATTTGAAAATTTTAAATACTCATCAATGAATTTTCAATTAAAAACGATCGCCTTAGTAACTATAAATCTTCAGTCACTGTAGTTTGAAGAAACTTTAATTACGTTGTCGAATTTTCAACTCGACATCTTACATTCAACTCTCTTCACAGCTTCGTTGCAAAAAAAAAAAGTCAAAAAAGACACACTGCGGGAAGAACAAGCTTTCAGCAAGTAACTTAATGGACTTTGAAAATTCACTGTTCACGCCGAGAGTGAGAGCTAATAAAAGCTGCAGCGCAGCCCTGCTTAATTTTCACGTAGAACAAGTAAATTTTTTATACGAGCTACTATATACCCCCTTTCCTCTCGTGATTAAGCCATTCGAGCCGTCGTTTCCTTCGTTTTTCAAAAGGATCCTCTTTCTATCTCTCAGAAAGTACAAGACAGGCTCTTACTTTCCTCCACTAGATTTTCCTCGCGTAGGGATCTATATATACGCAACTTTGTTCTAAAAGAGAGAAAAGTCTCAGGGTGTATAATCATAGGGAAGAAGAAAGTGGCAACAGTCATTCTCTCGCCCGATGTAAATCGAAAAAAACACGGGAGTTTCTTCACTTTAGACTTTCTTTTTAGCAACTCTATACATACTCTCGCGTAGCAGCACTTTTATATCCAGCGAAAGAGTGTCGCGTTTCTCGGTTAGCTATACGACGAGCCAATACAGAAGCTAAACTCGAGGCTAATTGCTACATTTATTCACTCTCTATATACTCATTAGCATGTTTTCGTTCCTTAACTTTCTTCCGATGCGCTTTTTCCGAGAACAACAAGAGCGAGTGACGGCTGGAACTGTCGCCGCATAAACTTTCCGCTCGTTGTAATTCGTTTGCTTTCTCTTCGTAAGTTATGATAATGCCGGCGCATAGTTCTAGCTATCTCTATATATGTATACACATACAGAGAGAGAGAGAGAGAGAATACGCGGGTGATTTAGGGTCGGCCGACTGGGCACCCGATATAATTATTATAAATTCCGGGGCGTCTCTCGCGTTCGCCAGACTCGTAGCTCTTCCGGCCGAAAAAGCGCCTGACCACCACAGCCATAGAGCTTTGTATCTCTCGCTGTTTACCGCGAGTCTGCGTTCGTTTGATGAAAATTCAATTTCGCCCGACGAGGGAGAGAGAGACTCTTTTTTGCGCGAAATTCTTGCTTTTAGCTGCGATCGTGCATAGGTGCATAATAATGCGAGTTATATATATGTGTATAGAGAGCTTTAACGTTTAGAGGTAGAATATGTCAAAGCTGCAAAAAAATTGCTTGAATTTTTGCCGCGCGGATTATTACGAGCTGACGACTAATTTCACGTGGGATTATATTGTATCTGCGCAACGGTGTGTTATATGTGTCGTAATGTTTAAAAATGCGAGACTTTTGACGATAGAGAATTGTATGTAGTATATATGGTGCATCATCGTGTTTTATTTTTTTAAATATTTTACTGCTCACTTTTAGAGATGTGAGAGAGCTTCAAAAAATTTACGACACACACACATAATAACTCCAAACACCTCCAAACACGTTTCAAACGTATTTTTACTAAACTGAAAATTGTATTATTATAATGCTTTCTTCGGGAAGAAGCAAAAGAATGAGCTAATAAAATCTATACTAAAATTAACGAAGTAATTTCCCAGATCTTATATTAAACTTTTAAGCACGTTTTTTTTTTTAAATCAGCACGAAACAAGTTCCAAACACGCTTTCACAAAACTCAAAATCGCACTATCTTAAAAAGAAAAACGAGCAGAATAACATACATTATAGAAAGCTCACGCGTATAATATATAAATTCTCGCGCTTATATGCGCGACACGCCAGAGAGAAATCGCGACCCCTGGAGAGCATTATTCAATTGACTTCAACCGCAGGGTTGAAGGATTTCATCGCGAGAGAGAGAGAGAGAGAAAGCGTAACCGGAGCGCGAAGCAACGATTGGAACAATCCAGAATCCGCCGGATGGAACGTCATCCGCACGGATGAGCTGTGTGCGTGCGCCTGCATCATATATATATACCTCGTCGAACGTGCCAGTCGCCGAGGGTAGTTCCGATGATGATACTAGAGAGGAAAGAGAGAAAGGTGCAGCATCACTGCTTTGAGTGCGTATATGTCGTTTGTGATCGAGACGCTGAATGAATGAATGAACGCATTGATTTTATATAAACGCTGATTATGGCACATATTAATTCCCGTGTGTGAGCTTTTAGATATATTACCTCGTCATGTTCTGATGGATAAAGCGGATAATAAATGCTTTTTTATATATACGCGATATCGTTATTGGTTTTTGGCCAGGGAAATGTGATTTTTGGAATTTTCAATTTTTTTTTATTACGTAAAACCTATATGGATTGGATGGACGCAACGTCAAAGAGCGCAATATGCTGAATTTGAAAAATTTATTCAAAAGCAATGAAATTCGATACTGCTGCAAAAGGGTATAACATTTTAATAATCTTCTTTTTGCATGCATTTCTGTTTTATAATATACGGAAGCGCGCGGATATGGCTGTGTAAATTCAGGTTTTTATTACCGTTGCAATTCGAGCTTTCGCGTATCAGAATAAATGTAAAGTAGATATGCCGTTTGAAAAGGTATGGCGATGAAATTATTCAATCGAACGTTGCCGACAATAATGCGAGGAGAGTCACATCGGCCGCGCGCGATGCATACATTATAGGTAATTAGTGCTAAAAGCCGTCGTTAATTATAACGCGTGGCACTGAAAGATCTCTATTGTCATCAGTGCATCTGATGAGTTTCTTATCTGATGGTGTATACCCTTTTAAAGCACAAGATGTGTATTATATATAACGTTTAATTCTGTTATATATAATATAAATGTTCAAATAACTTAGAGAAATAGTACAGATTATGCTGTATCCAATCATCTTTCTGTCTGTAGTAAAAAAAGCAAATGCTAGTGTACACATTTTTTAAAAGTATCGATTCGGTGAATCACGATATTCTATTAAAGAAATGATATAAGCTATAATAACGTATCTTGAATAATATTTTGAAATATTTACTCTTTTCTAATAACGAATATAAGTCAACTAGTTGTCAATGGATTTATTTTGGACACATCCACAAGAATTTAACTTTTGCGACAAAGCAACAGCAACAGTAGTGAGTGTTCAGCATAACCAAGCTATATTATTGCGGTATACCTCGCATGCTACTGATACATTTTTTCTTGTTTAAATTTTATTATATCATCAAACCCAACATTTCTTATGTAGGTATAGTATAAACTTTATAGACTCAGCTGCAGTTATAGCATAAGTGGCCCAAGCAGCAGGTTTGACTAAGGTATGTATATACCATATTAGTATAAACATTATACTCAGTTGCAGTTATAGCATAAGTGGCCCAAGCAGCAGGTCCAAGAAGGCAGTTATTTGGCATAGTGGCATACCTCTATATATACATTTTGCGCGCAAATTAAGACGAGGGAAACAAGAAAATGCTTACGCGCCACCTATCGTCGCTAGTCAGAGACTAATAGAGAGTCGAAAAGTTCAAGCAGTGGGGGAAAGAGCCGATTTAACTGAAATCAAAGATCATCAAAGAAATATTTTTATTACGAGAATTATTTAATTTTTTAAAAGACGTAAATTGTCATAAGATTATACGAAACCGCTTTTTAGAAATTAAAAATAAATTATTGCGAGTGTTTTTTTTCATATTTTTTTAAGCTATATCGGTCCATGAACTGTGGATTGGGAATCTGTCTATGCTCTTTCGTATATATTAAAACTTTTTACTAAATTTAAATTCCTATCATTTGAAAATTTTTAGGAATTTAGCACATACAAGAATTTAATTTATTGAGAACGATGTTTACAAGCAAGAAAGCTTATATTAGGTATTCCATAATAAGCTATAAAATTTACTAAAATTTACTGGAATAAATATGTACTTTTCTCATATTTGCATATCGCATTTCAATTTTCACAGCATGCGCATCTGTTCGAAAAAAGCCTGAAAACGAAAACGCTTTGACAAAATACTTGAAAGTCACTCTCATACGCACCGAACAATAATCCATTCATTTTCCCTACCAACGACGTCACACAGTACCACACCAGCCACATATACATATACACACACAGCAACAGCAAATACGCCCTTCTCGTTACGAACTTTTCCGGCTTGCAAGCAAAAAAATATCGAAGTAGTAGGAGGGCCAACTTCGCGCGGCCGTCGTCTAGCTCTTTCTCGGCCCGCTGAACTCTCGCACGTCGTTTTTTTTTTTCTTCTTCGCTTTTTTCCATCAAAGTGCCGCGCTGCGGAGGCTACGGAAAATTTAATAGTTATACACGCTGCGGCAAACTTGAAAGTGTTCGCGCAAAAGTTACACTTCTTCCTCTTATTCTTGTTTTTTTTTTCTCCATTTTTTCTCATAGTCGTGTGAATTTTCCGGTTTTATTACCATCGACACGAACATAATATTATCGACGCGTAATTTTCGGCCATCAGTGTATATACACAGCTGAAAGAATAATGAACGCTCGGAATTACATTTCAGTGTGCGCGCATATTTTACCGTTTTATATCAAAAGCCTTTTCCCATTTGGCTTCATAATCAACAATCGCGTTCTCATTGTCAGCCGATTAAATGACAATATGTGCCCGACGCATCCGTAAATAATAGTAGACTTTTTCCACTGGGGGAAGGGGTTAAATAATGCTGATGCATACGCGGTGTTGTTTGCTGCGAATTTTTTTTTTTTTTTTTCGATGAGTACAAACGAACGAACGAACGACAATCGAATCAGATCTTCGAGCGTTATATCCAATTTAGCGCGTATCGATGGATATACTGTGTGAGAATAAATAAACGCCGACTGCGAATGAATAAAGGCTTGATATTTTTTGATAATGTCAAAATGCTGGCTTGATTCGAGTTGCGAGGCGATGAAATATGTTGATTCTTTTGGAGTGTGTGCGTCAACGATGATTTTTAATCAATTTTTTTCTTTTTGTCTTGAAAATTGGTTTTCAAGTATGAGGAGTTTGTGTCTTTAAAAAGGTCTTATTTGAAAATGACAATATCAATTTTACTGGGAGGCTTATCTTCATAGTTGACAAAAGTATACACGGTTTGGTTAATATTGACAGATAATAATTATATTTTATATCACATATGACACAAGTCTCGTTATAACCGTATCATCGGCAAAAGTTACTATTTAAAATTATTTTTGGAACATATCATATATGTATGCAACATTTTTTCTTTCCACCAGGGTTTTTCTCATAACGAAATAACGAAATCATGAAGAACGCAAAGAATTTGAAAAAAGGCTTCTCTGAATTCCCGCGCTTTTTCGTAATCGAATAAACATAGCAGCGTTTCCAGATTGAAAAAATTCCTTCAATTTTTCTCTCAAAAAAATTCAAATAAAAAACATTATCCCCGTAACATATTCAAAATATTTCTCTCCATATACACATAGAACACCGCAATAACGCCAAGAAACACACGTCCCATCCACTAATTGCAAGCCCTCAGTGGAAGAGAAGAGAGACGCCGGGGCTACACCCCAAGAAGCTCAACGTACCTATATATATATACAACACCTCCCACCATATATATACCTACACTCCGGGAGGATTTTAAACTCGGCTGCGAGTTCGCGCGGTCGATAAGTCTCGAGGCATTCTGCGCATGCGCGTCGCGACTTCGGGCTGCGGCTCGTAGCTGACTTCAGAGCGTCGGCAGCCTCGGCCCGGACACCACCACACAGCCACTACATTTGCCGCAGTGGCACAATCTGGCAGGTGCGGAGCTCAGCTTTTCATGGGCTCGAGGAACGATCATTTCCTCGCGGTCTGCTTGAGATTCTTCACCTGATCAGGTAAGCTTTTTTTCGAGCTTGAATTAGAGCTTTTTTTTGGGATATAAGCAGTTTGCGTGAGGTGTACTTGCGACATCCGAGGTGTCACGGGATTTTCAAAGGCTTCGGTTTTTATCTGCCGTGGCCTCGTTTGTTGTACTCTTTTCATTCGATATTACGGTGATGGACACGTATTGTTATTATTATGGGGATTGTAGTTTAGGATAGGGTTTATGACAGTTGGGATAGACATAACCTATAACTTTGTGCTATACAGGGTGATTCATGTGTTTGCTGTTTTTTTTTGTTGCAGGTAGAAACTGGCAAGATGTCGACCTCGGCGATTTTCATTCTGGACGTCAAGGGCAAAGTCCTGATCTCCAGGAACTATCGGGGAGACATCGAGGCTGGAGTCATTGAGAAGTTTATGCCTCTTGTTATGGAGAGAGAAGAGGAGGGTAATCTGACACCTATTATTCAGACGACCGAGTGTACTTATGCCTATATCAAGTATAACAATCTGTACATTGTATCGACCACCAAGAAGAATGCAAACATCTCCCTGGTCTTTGTATTTCTTCACAAGATGGTTCAAGTGATGCAGGAGTATTTTAAGGAGTTGGAGGAAGAAAGTATTAGAGACAATTTCGTTGTGATTTATGAACTGCTCGACGAGCTACTGGATTTCGGATATCCTCAGACAACTGACAGCAAGATATTGCAGGAGTACATCACTCAGGAGGGCCACAAACTGGAGATTCAGCCCAGGATTCCTATGGCTGTAACTAACGCTGTCTCTTGGAGGTCGGAAGGCATAAAGTACCGAAAGAATGAAGTTTTTTTGGATGTGATAGAATCTGTGAATTTGCTTGCTAATGCCAATGGTAATGTCCTCAGTTCCGAGATAGTTGGAGCTATAAAAATGAGAGTTTATCTCTCTGGAATGCCTGAACTTCGTTTGGGCCTCAATGATAAAGTTCTATTTGAGTCCACTGGTCGTGGAAAATCAAAGTCTGTTGAGTTGGAGGATGTCAAGTTTCATCAGTGTGTAAGGCTGTCGAGGTTTGAAAATGACAGAACTATTTCGTTTATTCCACCAGACGGAGAGTTTGAATTGATGTCATATAGGCTGAATACTCATGTCAAGCCTCTCATTTGGATTGAATCAGTCATAGAGCGACATGCGCACAGCAGAGTGGAGTACATGATCAAAGCAAGATCTCAATTTAAGCGTCGCTCTACCGCCAATAATGTGGAAATAGTCATACCTGTGCCAAACGATGCAGATTCTCCAAAGTTTAAGACCACCATCGGAAGTGTTAAGTACTCGCCTGAACAAAGTGCTATTACTTGGTCCATAAAATCTTTCCCAGGAGGCAAGGAATACCTCATGAGGGCACACTTTGGTCTGCCATCTGTGGTGGGCGAAGACGTCGAGGGCAAGCCTCCAATTCAAGTGAAGTTTGAAATTCCGTACTTCACCACATCTGGTATTCAAGTCAGATATTTGAAGATCATAGAGAAGAGTGGATATCAAGCATTGCCATGGGTGCGATACATCACGCAGAACGGTGACTACCAACTCAGGACAAATTGAAAAATTGAATGAGAAGATGAATTTTGTACGATTGCTTTATCTTCAACGTTAGAAGAGATTCTTGCGAATGTAAAGATGTTTTGTCAGGAAATTTTTATTGAACGTACCACACTCACCAGATGCACTGGACTCCTATATATATACACACGCATGTGATAAGTTTGAATTGGTTGAGAGTATCGAGGAATTGATTATTTAATGCACATGATTTTTATCGGTATTATATTATTATCTTGTATTGGCTTTGTACTGGAAACAACAAAAAGATTGTACAGAATGTTTTAAACTAAGCGAAATCTTATTTTATTATTGTTATATATGATTGAGAAATAAAAACGAAAAAAAAAAAAAAGAAATGGCATGAGGTTGAAGTGGCAGACGGACCAATCGACTGACTCAATTTTTCACTTTGTAAATATACAGAAGAGAAAACTGAATAAAAATAAAAACGCATTCCGTGCAACAAACTCGAAATCGAGCTTTCACTGTAAGTCATATGCTCGCGCTAATAGTATTAATATGCGAATATTGTTATTACTGATATACGACTAGTGTTGAAATCTGTAAATGTTTCAAAGAAGGATGAAATAAATTTTCAATTAAAACTACTTTAAATCACTTTAACCGCACCTTTCACTTCCCCGTCATTATACCAAATATCTAAAATAAACAAAAATAAAATCAAACGGTACGATTACACAACTACTAATTTCGCATATATCGATGAGAAAATGTGATGCAGCCGCATACGTAATATCGACGAAAAACGAGACCGAATCGATAAACCACGTGTAGTAGATTTATCAGGCCGCTGCCTAATAGAAAAAGCAAATTTGCTGCAAGCTCTCCCTGTACTCTGTATAAATATACACACTACTGCGGTCGAACAGGGAATTAAGGCGACTCGATCCGAGTAATGGGATGCATCCGGCTTAGGTATATATACTGCAGCGTCGCTTCAGGAATTCAGTTTTTCAGACTCTCCTTCGGGAGATTCGAGAAAGAGTTGGTTCATTGATTTAGAATCGCGGCGGGAGTTATGTATGGCTATGCGAGGATCCAATACCGCAGTATTAAAGCTTAAAGTGGAGTCGATTTTTCAACGATAATGGTATACACAGATGCTTAACGCAAATCGCCTTTATATTAGTTGCCTTGCTAATTATCGGATTTCATTTTACGTCATTGCTGCGTGAAAGGTTGTTTTATTTTTTATTATAATATACCTACGTCGAAATTCGTGATTTCACGTGTCGACGGTTTTATCGAATTCGCAACGAGAGAGGATATAGCAATTTCACGCATCGACTATTATGCGAGAGCTTTTATTTTTGAATTTTCATCCGCGGTTATATAATACTCATTTGAATTATATTTCGAATAAATGTACAAGCGCGTGTTCGATTATTTTATTAATTGCGTTAATGCAGTGTATTATTATAATATTCGTTATTTTTTTTTAAAGCCTCGAGGGCATCTGATTTATATAACGAAATAACGATGTTATATATATACACGATATCAGAGCGACATGACAGGCTTAAGCGAAATTTAATTTCCGACTCTCTTTCGCTATTAATTAAAAAAAGCGGCTGCGCAGAGGCGCATTTCAATTAAAATCCGTACAAAAATAAATATATATACAGGTATGTATATACACACGAAACGGCGCGTTGGTTCAAAATGAATAATGCAAGCACCCCGCGCGCGTTTTCTTAAAGCACACTCGTCTCGAGACAGGATATTAAAAAGCCATCTTACCTTATACACAAGGCTTTTCATTAAAAATACGATGTACACAGAGCGATATATATATACAAGAGTATACAGGAAATTTGAGTGTGTATGTATATAAAATCCGCGAAAAAAAGATCGCGTTAATTAAGTTTTTATATATAAGTATAGGTACATTTTTTATTGGGAAAATATCGGGATACAGCGAGTTTACGATACGATGTGTATAAAAAAGTACATACTCTTACCGTACTGTCGCAAAAAAGCTTCGAGCCAATTGTTGGTCGTTCATATTCCCGCACTTTTTTGAATTCCTAACCTCAAAAATTTTAAATAGAAAAAATAATAAAAAGAAGGTGCGAATCACGCCAGGAACTCGTTAAGAAAATAAAATAATAACGAAGCTCGATATACCGTTTTGACAAATGAGAAACGTTTCAACGGCCGCCTCGATTTCTTATATACAAGCTTTAAAGCACGACGACGACGAATCGATAAATCAAGAACACAGGCCACAGCGATATGCTGCACGGACGAGCGTTTAGTCGCGCGAGCTTTTTTTTTCTTCCCGGGGAATCCCATAATTTAACCGCGTCGCAAGCTCCGGTCGAGTGGAAAAAGTAGATGTATATACGGATAGCAAAAAAAAAGGAAGAGATATGAGTGTAGACGACGGAGAATTAAGAGATGTCGAGATTATGGATCGCTCGCACGCGCTCGCGATGGATAATTTATCGAAGAGAGAAGCTATACTACTACTGCGGCGAACGCGCGAATTATTCATAAGTTTTGCGCGGGAGAGAGAGAGAGGATGATGGAAAAGAATTGCTCGGCGCATTGTCGATTGCTTCCGGCTCGAGTCAAGAGGCTATATATATGTGCAGTCTGCGATTGAATTGACTGTGTATATATATAGGATATACGTCTGATTTCGTATTCAGTATACATAGAGTGAATTAATCGCTTTTTTGCTGATGCGTATATATACGATCGATTCTGCGGTAATGAAAGCGCGGCAAAAGAAAAGTTGAAATGCATTAATCTCGCCGTCGTAATGTCGATGATAAATGAATATGCGAGCTTTATATATAAAAGTCGCCTGTCGCATTGGCTTTATTAGCGGATTGTATGTGTGTATCGGAGCCAATCAATTTCGATTTATTATGTATACATTGTTTTCGTAGAGCTTTTTGCATCGCGCGGGAGATTTGAAAAAAAAAGCTCCGGAAGCGAGTTTTCGATTTCAAAGTCAAACACGTAATTAATAAAAGTTTTATTAAACTCCGGCGAGCGGAAATGGTGGGAGGAGGAAGAGGCGTGTGTAATTAGAAGGAGGGCGATGGGAAAGATTTTTCATTATAGACGAGGAGGGCAAAACAGCGCTGCAAAAAAGGATCGTGATATATAGGTACGCTAGGGACAAAGGATGGTATAAGAACGTTTGGTTTTTGTAATCTTTGAAATATCACACGTTATTTTAAAGTAATAAAATAAAAAGCTAAATCACGTGTTATATTGGAAGCAAATGATTAAAATACGTGATAATTACTTTTTTTTGTATAGTCAATATTAATTTTTGCTGTTTTCCAAACATAAAAAAATCCCATCCAGTAAATCATTCCAAAGCAATGCCATCTATAATTTTCAAAATTTCCAAAGCAAAATCTTCCATTTTCCACCCTTATATCCAACCCTACGCACGAGTGCGCAAGGAAGCGTAAAAAAAGAGCTCACAGTATAGAGCTAGAGCGTGAGAGAGAGAGAGAGAGGAAGCATATCTGGTCTCGGCGATCTGGTTTTTACGTTCTTTTTATACCTCGAATTCCAGGAACACCACGACGACGACACAGTCCGGAATTGAATAATTTCAACGTTGAATAATTTGGCCGTCGCTCCGATATTCTCGCCGAATTTTATACACCAACGATTAGTCACACTCGTATATCTTATACTCTATATAATCGTTCCTATGTATAATACGTCTTGCTCAAGTCTTTTTGACGAGCTTTCCCGGATGTGTATATTTAATCAAGCGTAAGTTCCAAGCATAGAGTACAGTGTTAGAGAAAGGATTATATGCGCCGAATCGGTGCGTCGCTAATGGGACTTGGAAATATTCATGTCTCGAGAGCTGCAGCTGATGTTCTATATACGTATATATATAAATTTGTTCAGTCGTGAGAGACTAGAGCCGGATCTTCGCGCAGCGCGGCAAATTACGCATAGAGATCGGCAGCTTTTACGAGAGAACTCTCCGGGAAGATTCGAAAGGGCTGATTTAAAATTATAATTGCGTTACGCGCCGATCGAGGATTGTAAATTTCGTTCTCCTCGTCTGCATTCGGGAAGGTTCGCTTTTTTTTTTTAAACTGAAATGCAAATTTCTGGATAACCGCCCTGCGGCTGAGTTTTTAATATTATTCTGAAAAATTATAGTCGAGGCACGAGCGTTTGGTTGTTATTATTGTATATCTCAGAGGTCTGATCCAGTAACTTTTTTTTCATTTATGATATAGTTGTAGTCTATTGACGATCTTGTGAAGATAAATCAAGTAAAAACTGCAAAATTTTGAGCTGATTATTAATACTTATTATTATTATTTATTTCAGCGCTGACTGAAAAATAACAGTAATTAACGAATTTTTGTTAAAAATTGGATATTCGAAATATGAATAACGTATAGCTGTACACATAAAGGCAATAATAACGAAAATTAATTTGAAGCCTTCGGAAGCATCAACGCGGCTATAACTTTAAGCGTTAATTGAATTTAACGCACGATTTTATCGGCTAACCGTTATTATATAGTGTTATATATCACTTTTTCATTAAAAGCGAACGCAATACCTTTAATATCTGAAAAGGAATCATTTTTAAATTGAAAATTACATTGAAAATATTTAACGTTATTCGTATATAAAGATTCCCAAATATCTTACACATTACACATCAGAAAACTCTCAATTCACAGGCCGCCTCAGTGCAGAATCCCTCTTTTTCTCTCCTTTTTTTTCCACCGGGCTATACCTATATAGCTCAGCTCGTTTTCTATACTCCTTCGGAAGCGCAGCGGAGGCGTCTCTTCATTTCCTCGCTGGGTCCCCGTGTATTTCGCGTAATTAAAATGCCGGACGAAACAATATCGCTGCTGCTCCCGAAAGAGCGCAAGGCCGGATTGTAATGGAGGTCGGGGCTAGATATAGTTTCGAAGCGAGCGAGACCGACTCGAAATTTACAAAATATCCAAGGGGATGTTGCGAGAGCGACTCCGAAAGGCCCCCGATAATGACGCGGCTCTCTTGCTCTACTCCTGTTTCCGTAATTCCCCGGTTTATGTGTAATGTACGTTGGTTCTCCTACTGCTGCTATTGTTAAAGTGAATATACGTGAGTCTCTGTTTGTTTCTTTACTTCTTTCGGCTGGAATGCGCATCGACTTTTTCGCTAATTAATTTGGCTTAATTATTTTTGTAGACTTCGCTTTTTTTTATTGTGGGATTCACTGTAATATTAGGATTGATTTTATATATCAGAGTAGAATAAAATCTTATACGTATTATAATAAAAGGTTTATCTTTTATACAGCTTACATACAATTTTGAAAAACTTGAAATTCTCCTAGAATAATTGTATCTCGTGAAATTCGGAATAAATCCTTTTGATAATGAATCTCTCCTTTATTAAATAGAATGTAAAATAATTGTACTGTGGAATGGACTTCTAAAGGTGGGAAAAATTGCTTGCAAAGAAAAAAAAAGTCGATTGAACTATATACGAAAAGAGTAACAGTACGTTTCAGGAAAAATTCACGAAGAATTTCAAGAATTTTAACAACACGTTGACAAAGCGTAAACGCTGGATTTTCCATTTACGAAGAAAAATTGTTCTGGCTGAGGGTGTGCTCTCCCGAGGGGATGTAATCAATTTAGAGATCCTTTTTATACTTTGAGTTACATTTACAGCCGCGCATAAACTCGATCTTATTATTCTTTGAAATGAAATTCACGATATATATCAGTATTATATATTCATTTAAAATAAAATTAAACGATTTGCTATATTGCAAGTATCTCTTCGAATTAAATAGCTTGATACACTATATAATCTCGTTAAAATAAAATAACAGTACGCAATTCAATCGGTAAACCCCAGGCACTCTCTTCTCCACCACATCGAAAATAATTCGCACTCGATCTCACCCCTATACACGCAACAAAGCCACAGAGAGTCTCCTTGACCATCACAGTAGCGCAGAACAGCCGTCGAATTACACTCGACCAGTAGCCGACGATCCGAGCCGTCATCGAAAAGCCGCAAATCCGAGCCGATTCGCTGCTATATAAGTCGGCAAATCAACGTCCCAGAAATTCCTCGTCGCTATACTGCAGTACAGTACACATATATGATGGTTATTGCTGTTGCGAATCAAGTGGCTTTTCATACCTGTACTACATAATATATATTTCGTGGAATACTGCGTTCAATGACGCGAAAGTGGATTATGCGTAAACGCCGAGGACGCATATGTATACGCAAAGGGAAAGAGCCTGTCTCTATATATCCAAATTCAAATTTCGCGCCACAAAATAGCAGACGAAAAAACAATTAATTTACTTATAACAATTCGTAAAAACAAAATTAAGAAAAACCAAGAGTTAGTTGCTCTCCGTTATGTAATAATTATCTATCATTTTACAAAGTTTCAAGTTACTATAACATAATGTGTCGCCGAGAAAACCTTGAAAAATACGATTTTTTAAATATTTTTCAAGGTTTTCTCGGCGACACATTGTTATAATAACTTG